>SJYC01059469.1:0-47840 GCA_006408675.1 Madoqua kirkii
AGGAGAAACATGACTTGGTAAGACATATAATACCTATATGTATTAAGTTACAAGTTACATATTCAGTAACTTGGGAATTTAAATACAAAATTTAAATATTTCTAGAGTGGTAGAATTATTCACCTGAAACCTATAACTCACATTATGTTAATGTTGAAATGATAGATATATCCCCGCTGAAGTCACAGTAAGAGGGGGTATGCTCTGTTTACAAAGTGATCTAGGGAGAAAATATTTGTAAAAGACATCTCTGATAAAGGCCTTATCCAAAATATATTAGAACTCAACAATAAAGAGTAAATTATCCAGTTTTAAAGCAGGCAAACAATCAGGTGTCCTGAACAGACACCTCACCAAAGATGATATACAGATAGAAACTAAACATTAAACAGATGTTCACCATCATGCATCACTAGGGAAATGGCAATTTAAAACAATAGCTATTACTACATAGCTGCTAGAATGTCTAAAATCCAAAACACTGGCAACACCAAGTGCCTATGAGAATGTAGAACACGAACTGTCATTTCTTGCTAATGAGAATGCAAAGTAGTATCCAAAGACAGTTTCGCAGTTTCTTACAAAACCAAACATGCTATTACCATATAATCCAGCATGTGATTGTTGATATTTACCAAAAAGATGAAAATTTATATTCATACAAAGCCTGTACACAAATATCTATGACAGCTTTATTCATAACTGCCCAAACTTGGAATCAGCCAAGATGTCCTTCAATAGCTAGATGGATAAATAAGTATTTATCATGTAGACTAGGACATTGGGCGTTAATTAGCTCTAATGGAGAATAGTCTCTATGTGCCATGAATAGTGTGGGTTGCCCTCAGAACCCAGAACTGAGCAAGGATCAAGCACAATGCTTTTCCACTGTTTCTATCCCATTCAGGACTGTAGGAGTGTACAGTCCCTCACCCTTGTGCGTAATCACAACCTTTGTGGTTTCTCTCTGTCTTCGCTCACCTGCAACATCTCCATATACTGTTTGGACACACATACTTTCCACCGACTTTGCCCAAGCTATAATAAGCTGAAAGAAAACCAGTTATTGATGAGAAATGCAAAACATGAATAGCACTTTACTGACGAATAATGATGAAGCACATTTGGCCATATGTCAACAAGCTTAAAGATAGGAGGCTGACTTAATATCATGTATATTCCCCTCAAAGAGTTCCATGAAACTCTTACAATTTGCAGAATTAAACTGTAGTCTGTGTGTAAACAAGATCTTAATGATTCCTGGAAGATACTCACATTTAAAAATAATGATCTTGAAAACCAAAACCAAACATCAGTGCCTACAAATGCTGTGAATTGTAATCGATATATCTTAAGACATTAAAAATCCACCAAGCTTAGAAGAGGATGCATCAATTAACATCTCTATTGAATATGCAAGACTGTGTCAAATCACAGATACTGTGTAGGAGGTGGTGTGAACCTGCTGTTTTTAGCACTTGGGCCACATTTATTGGGCCAAAAATGAGTTACATAAAAATGTCTTGGTAGAAATGGCAATGAGAATCGTTCCTGGGAAGATATGTTTAGCTGCATGGAGCTCAGAAAAAAAATGACTTAAAAATACATTTCTAGTGTTACAATTTATATACAGTAAAATGTACCAAATCAGCCCTATTTAGTTTGCATGTGGCCAAGCCTGTTGGGGCTTCCCTGGTGGCTCAGTGGTAAAGAATCTGCCTGCAGTACAGGAGACCTGGGTTCAATCCCTGGGTTGGGAAGATCCCCTGGAGAAGGGTGTGGCACCCACTGTAGTATTCTTGCCTGGAAAATTCCATGGACAGAGGAGCCTGGCGGGCTGCAATCCACGGGGTTGCAAAGAGTCGGACACGACTGAGCGAATAACACTTTCGCTTTCAAGCCTGCCAAAACCTTCAGTCACATTGACTTAATCATCATGTGTCTGTTGCCTCCTGCACTGAAAGTTCTAGGGCTTCAGATACAGCTGGATGCAGGGGCTCAGGTGGTGTCATCAGGACAGTCTGTTTTTCAGCCTTGTTTTCTTTCCTTGCTGGTTTCACTCTCTCTCCTTGTGCCCCTCGCAATTTCCCATCTGTTTTTTTCCTGAGTTGAAGTCCAGGCAAAATGAGAACTCCCTTTTTCTTACAGTTCTAACTGCAGTCGGAGGACTACAGCTCTTTGGCTTGGATTAGGTCACGTACCTTTCCAAACACTGGTCACTGTGGCCGGGAGTTTGGAGGATCAGTTCTACACTCTTCCCGTGCACTGGGGAAACAGGATAATTGGAGTACTGGTACCAGAAAACAAAGAGTGGATGCTGGACAAGAAAGTTAACAAATGTCCACGAAAACTCGGAAGGAGGCTTTAATCTCCTCTTACATGAAATGGTGATGTGATGATGATATTAATGAACATAATCACTATTGCTACAAAATCCCCACTGTATTCCAAGCTCTATCTACAAACAATCCTGTTCATAGCACCATAAGACCAGCATTAGTGTGCCCTTCTACTAAGGATAACAATGAAGCTCAAAAAGATTAAATGAATTGCGAAGATTGAGTAGCTATTAAGTGAGGAAGTCAGGATTTTAACCAGTCTCTTTGTCCTAGCTCAGTCTATTGTGCCTGTCCCTAAGTAAGCATTTCCTGCTTGTGATTTGATAGGGAAAAAGTGGTACTTGTGTGTGTATGTGTGTATCTGTCTATTGAGAGTTGAGAGACAGATGGCTAAGGAGACAAGTCACAAAGGGAAAAAAGATGCTTTGAGAGTGGGCACCCCTGATTGCATGGGTGTGTCACACCAGCAGTACATTTTGCATCTCTGAAAACACACAGGCCCACATGTTGCTGGGAGACCCCTGTCTATGGGGACTCTGAGAGTTCGGCAGGCAGTTTTTCCACATCACATATTTCTATGGCTTTGTTTTCCTTGTCAAGTTCCCAACAGCTGCGAAACTTATTAAGACAGAATCATGTTGCATATTCATCAGACGACTTGTTAATCATCTGCTAGGCCCCTCCAGAGAGCGGGAGTTCTAGAGCTCAAATGATAAATAACAGACAGCATGTCCTCACCCGCTCTTGAGGGTTGGTATTGGCAATTATATAAAAGTTTTTGAGAAAGTGGGTTTAAAGCAGGAGAATTTGTTGTTTGTGACTACACTCTGATTTCTTTTTGATCATCTACTCGTTATCTTCCTCTCTTCCCATGGTTGAGGTAAAATAGGAATACTCTCCAGTTTGCAGAAGGGAAAACAGACCCAAAGAATGAATGAAGGGCTTCAGTACAGGGCATGCTGGAATTCAGGTCTCTTAGTCCTTCATTCATGGGCTTCCCTGGTGACTCAGTGGTAAAGAATTTGCCTGCAGTGCAGGAGACTCAGGTTCCATCCCTGATCCAGGAAGATCCCCTGGAGAAGGAAATGGCAACCCACTCCAATATTCTTGCTTGGGAAATGCCATGGGCAGAGGAGCCTGGTGAACTACAGTCCAAGGGGGTGCAAAAGAATCACACACAACTTAGCAACTAAACAACGACCCTTCATTCAGCACCCTAGGAGTGGGGATCTTTCATTTGTGCTTTGCTGCAAGAAGCTGCTCATTCAAACACATGATTATCAAAGATGTGTGCCCTTTCTCTCTTTAGTTCACCAACAAATTCCAAACTCCTAGAACAGTGCCTGGACCATAGAAGAGAGTCAGATATATTTGCTGAGTGAATCCAAGCTCCCTAGACTCTAAGCAGGCACCTTACTTATGACACCCAGTGAACACTGCTCAGAGTCAATTCACTCTAATTTTCAGAAGTAGTGTTTTCTGTAAGGCCTTGCAAAGAGTCGCAGTGAATGCTGCTGATTCCCACAAACTCAGTCTGATTACAAACCCTCGCTCAGGATGCTGCACTCAAAATTATGCTGCAAAATTGCTCCTCCTGCCTGCTATGTTCTTCCTTTACCACTTACCTTAAGATGGGCCCAGCTCTTGCCTTAATTCTTCCAAAGCACAGATAATGCCAGTCTGAGGTATTTAATAATCAGTTTTCTCTTCTGTAGAATGAGCACAGTAACAGTGGAGCCTATTTCATAGTGATTACCAGAAGTTCCTAAAATAATAGGTGTGAAATATCAGGTGTGGAGTAAGTATGGTAAGAGTTAGCTATTGTCATTATCATCAAGAGGTGCTGGAACCAGATCACTGGGTTCAGGTTCCAGCTCTGCTATTTGATAGCTGTGTGATCTTATTGTTTAACTTCTCTCTGCCTCAGTTTCTCATCTGTAAAATGGGGATAAAAATGGAATTTGCCTAATAGAGTTTTACGAGGCTTAAACGAATCAATATCTTGCAAAGAAGATGGAGTATTTCCTGACACATAGTCAGTGTCACAGAGAAGGCAATGGTAACCCACTCCAGTACTCTTGCCTGGAAAATCTCATGGGTGGAGGAGCCTTGTAGGTTGCAGTCCCTGGGGTTGCTAAGAGTCAGATATGACTGAGCAACTTCACTTTCACTTTTCCTTTTCATGCATTAGAGAAGGAAATGGCAACCCACTCCAGTGTTCTTGCTTGGAGAATCCCAGGGATGGGGGAGACAGGGACGGTGGGCTGCCATCTATGGGGTCGCACAGAATCAGACACGACTGAAGTGACTTAGCTGCAGCAGCAGCAGTCAGTGTTATAAATGTAGCAGCAGTGGTATCTGGTCAGATATCCGGTGTCTCAGTTCCTGGAGTCCTGGGCTCCCAGGACCCCCTTTCTCCACTTTGCTTTTATGCACCACATTCTCAGAATTCCTCACCTTCACTCTACCCAGTCTTTCACACATCCTTTGTCCTCTGTCTTTCTCTTCAGACCTTGTCAGAGGGAAAACAAAAATGTTAGACCCAGAATGGCTCGGTCCACGATTAAGATGGCCTGTTAATGCTCTTGACTGAAATTCTCAACATCTCAGAAGTATATGCATGTGTCTCTATATACATTTAGGCCCAGAGGCATCTGGACTTTGCCGACCACCCATCCCTTTTATAAGTCCATCTCCTGCTCCTTGACCTTGTCTCCATCCTGCAGGATAGCCTTGATACCCCTGCTTTGAACGTCTTCTCTTTCTGCGGGGAAGCATAACATGCTAGTGGTTAAAAGAACAGTCTGCTGAGGCAGACAGCCCCAGTGGGAAGTCTTGACTCTGTGATTTCTATCCCAGGCAATTTGCTTTCTTCTCTTGCTCCTCAATTCCCTCACCTGTAAAGTGGGTAGAATAAAACTTACCTCATTGACTGTGAGGCTTAGAACAGTTGTGTGAAAACACATTTATATGAAAGTATGTAGTAACACCCACTCCAGTGTTCTTGCCCGGAGAATCCCAGGGACGGGGGAGCCTGGTGGGCTGCCATCTATGGGGTCACACAGAGTCGGACACGACTGAAGTGACTTAGCAGCTTAGCAGGTAGTAACATGGCAGTCGTGTATAAAATTCATAGTCTGCAGTGATCCCTTTAGATTTTTTACTCTAATTCACTACATGAGAGAGGATGAGATGGTTGGACGGCATCACCGACTCAATGGACATGAGTTTGAGTAAACTCCAGAAGCTGGTGATGGACAGGGAAGCCTGCTGTGCTGCAGTCCATGAGGCTGCAAAGAGTCGGACGCGACTGAGCAACTGAACTGAAACATACAATAAATGACAGATCAGTTACCCTTATACTTTGTGGCACATTAAAATCATCTAGATAGATTTTAAGGCTCTGAGGCTCATGGAGTATGCCAGACTAATTAGAATTTCTAGCAGCGGTGGATACTAGTATTTTTAAAATATACCAAGGGCTGCCAAGTTTGGGGCCAGTGTTATAGATTGCTTTCCAGTCTCTTTGCAAATAGCATGAACCATAGGGTTTGGCCCTGCTAGTGATCTGCTGCTGTTGTGTCTAAGGATATCTTGCCTGTGAATGGTGTTTTGCCCACGTGTTATGTCAGCCCAGCAGAACATAAGGGCCAAGGGAACTGACCACGGCACAGACCTCCTTGTCTTCACCATCCCAAAGCCTAGAAAGGTGCGTGTCTTGAATTCAGCATGAGTTTGTTCTTGATGAATTAATTGAAATAGAAAATAGGCTTCAGCTGGTAGAAAGGTGACATGACAGGCCATTTCAAAGAGGTTGAAAGCTGAGAGCAGGGACTCTGAAGCCAGGCCATGCTGCTTGCTGCTTTATTTGAAATATGACACTCTAATTGTGTGACCTTAGATAAGTTAACTAACCTCTTTGTGCTTCAATTTCTCTATCCATAAAAGGGAGTTAATAATAAGACCTACTTCTCAGAGTTGTAAGAATTAAATACAACACATGTGAAGTACTTAACATAATGTTTCAGCAGTAAGTGTTGCCTGTTACTGTTCTTATTATCCTGAAGACTTGTTCTAACCTGCCTCAGAGTTCAGCTACAGACCTATGCAACAAGCTGGTGTGATCACAAGATGTTTATTTCTCCGTTTCCTTGGATGGGGTCTGAGACAGTAGAGTTGCTTTATTTAAAATTCTGTTTTGCTTTATTGACTATGCCAAAGCCTTTGACTATGTGGATCACAATAAACTGTGGAAAATTCTGAAAGAGATGGGAATCCCAGACCACCTGACCTGCCTCTTGAGAAACCTGTATACAGGTCCGGAAGCAACAGTTCAAACTGGACATGGAACAAAAGACTGATTCCAAATAGGAAAAGGAGTATGTCAAGGCTGTATATTGTCACCTTGCTTATTTAATTTATATGTAGAGTACATCATGAGAAACATTGGGCTGGAGGAAGCACAGGCTGGAATTGCCAGGAGAAATCTCAATAATCTCAGATATGCAGATGACACCACCCTTATGGCAGAAAATGAAGAACTAACGAGCCTCTTGATGAAAGTGAAAGAGGGGAGTGAAAAAGTTGGCTTAAAGCTCAACATTCAGAAAACTAACATCATGGCATTCAGTCTCATCGCTTCATGGCAAATAGATGGGGAACATGGACACAGTGGGTGACTTTATTTTGGGGGGCTCCAAAATCACTGCAGATGGTGACTGCAGTCATGAAATTAAAAGACGCTTACTCCTTGGAAGGAAAGGTATGACCAATCTAGACAGCATATTAAAAAGCAGAGACATTATGTTGTCAACAAAGGTCCGTCTAGTCAAGGCTATGGTTTTTCCAGTAGGCATGTATGGATATGAGAGTTGGACTATAAAGAAAGCTGAGCACCAAAGAATTGATGCTTTTGAACTGTGGTGTTGGAGAAGACTCTTGAGAGTCCTTTGGACTGCAAGGAGATCTAACCAGTCCATCCTAAAGGAGATTAGTCCTGGGTGTTCATTGGAGGGCTGAAATTGAAGCTGAAACTCCAATACTCTGGCCACCTGATGCGAAGAGCTGACTCATTTGAAAAGACCCTGATGCTGGGAAAGATTGAGGGCAGGAGGAGAAGAGGACAACAGAGGATGAGACAGTTGGACGGCATCACCCACACAATGGATATGTGTTTGAGTGACCTCCAGGAGTTTGTGATGGACAGGGAGGCCTGGCGTGCTGCGGTTCATGGGGTTGCAAAGAGTCGGACACGACTGAGCGACTGAACTGAATGCATCAGAGTTTTTGTTTGTTTTTGTTTTGTTTTTTGTTTATTTTAGTACTCATTACCATGCCTGACACCTACTAGAACTCAGTAAATGTTCAAATGAAAGAATAAATAGAGGAGCTGGGCCATCTCTCTTAGACACTGCTGGTTATTGCTGTAAGAAAGGAGTGATCATGTCTTTGTCAAAAGGAAATACAAATATAGACAAGACTCAGAATGGAGAAAACAGACACCCCGGGCACATTGTCATTTAAAGCATCATCAGATGCTACATGTAATTCCTTATAGTGACTTCTGACAAGTCTGCCTTACTGTTGCAGAATAATTTTTTCTGGCTGTTTATTTTTGTAGTCTCTCCATCTCAGCCTTTACTGGGTCCCCACATCATCCTTGCTAATTCATTCAGTTATCAAAGCAGCGATGCCTAATTATAAGCTACAGTGAAACAAGTCCAGAAAGGAGCAGTGACAAGTTTCCCTCTGCCTCAGAAAAGGGCCTCATGTCAGCATGCGGCTCAGAGCTTTCTGCTTCTTGAATGTTTCAGCTCAGCTACCTGGTCTATGGCCATTCATAATGTGTTTGTTTGTCTTACAGATGCTACAGGTTCTGCTTGTTCTATATGGTGTTTTAAGTTAACTAATTTATTTTTCAGTTTTCTTTTTGGTTGCACTGGGTCTCTGTTGCTGTGTGCAGGCTTTTTCTAGTTACACTGGGTAGGGGCTACTCTTCATTGTAGGGCCTGGGCTTCTCATTGCAGTGGCTTCTCTTGCTGTGAAGCACAGGCTCTAGGTGAGCGGCCTTCGGTAGCTGTGGCACGTGGGCTTAGTAGCTCTGCAGCATGTGGGATCTTTCTGGACCAGGGATCAAACCCATATCCCTTGCATTGGCAGTCAGATTCTTATCCACTGGACCATTAGGGAAGTCCTGGATCATGCATTTGTCTACCTTTAAAAGGAAATATAAACCTTTGGGGGAGGGTACATTTATCTCTTAGATTGGGGAATCCATGTGATATGATCTGAGAGTGATAAGAATGTGTTAGTTGCTCAGTCATATCCAGCTCTTTGCAACCCCATGGATTATAGCCCTCCAGGCTCCTCTGCCCATGGGACTCTCCAGCCTAGAATACTGGAGTGAGTTGTCATTCTCTTCTCCAGGGAGTATTATCTGAAAACTAGGTAAATGGTGCGTGACAGTGTAACTGCGAAACAGAAGGCAGAAGATCGGGGTGAATTTTTTATTTTAATTAAAATGTAGTTGATTTAAGTGTGGTGGTTCAGTGGTAAAGAACGTACCTGCCAAGGCAGGTGACGCAGGAGGAAGAGGTTTGATCCCTGGGTCAGGAAGATCCCCTGGAGGAGGAAAAGGCAACCCACTCCCATATTCTTGCCAGAAAAATTCCATGGATAGAGGAGCCTGCTGGGCTGCAGTCCACGAAGTCGCAAAGAGTTGGACATGACTGAGCAACTGAGCTCACACAGCCACACGAGTTAACCCTATTGCTACCAGAGGATGTTAATACTGTTATCTGAAACCACAATGGAAACAAAGGGATCCGTGGTCAAATAAGTTTAGAAAACTGACTGAGTTCTGAGGGAGAGAAGGAATTCATCCTAGACGTATGTCCTGTTTTTGACTCTTCGGAACCAGAACTGTTTTATTTTTGGTTCTCCAAAGCAAATCGAACACTTAATAAATGTTTTTTGTTCAGTCACTCAGTCCTGTCTGACTCTTTGTGATCCCGTGAACTGCAGCACGCCAGGCTTCCTTGTCCTTCTCTATCTCCCAGAGTTTGCTCAAACTCATGTCCATTGAGTCAGTGATGTTATTTAACCATCTCATCCTCTGTCGCTCCCTTCCCCTCTTGCCTTCAATCTTTCCCAGCATCAGGATCTTTTCCAATGAGTCAGTTGTTTTAAAATGTATGGAAACTCAAAGACAGATTTCGCCTTGGAACCAGCTTTCCTGTCATCAGTAGACTCAAGACTGTCCCGGTATCTTGTATCTCCTGTTTCCATCCCCTGGCCTGCCTTGACCATGAGGTATCCTCTCTCTGCATTACCTCTACCTGGCTGCAGCTCCCCTCTGCCCCTCACACCCCTCTACCCTGCAATGTCTCCTGTTTAGTCTCCTCACCTATACCTTCCTGTTTGAGTCCCTCTTAATAATCTGGCAGCAAGAAATCTTTACATTAACTCCAGGCTCTCTGAATATCCAAGAGAACTTTTGGCACTGTGCTGCTGCTGCTGCTGCTAAGTTCCTTCAGTTGTGTTCGACTCTGTGACCCCATAGACGGCAGCCTCCCCCATCCCAGGGATTCTCCAGGCCAGAACACTGGAGTGGGTTGCCATTTCTTCTCCAATCATGAAAGGGAAACGTGAAAATGAAGTCGCTCAGTCATGTCTGACTCTTTGCAACCCCATGGACCGCAGGCCATGGCCTCCCTGTCCTTCAGTATCTCATGGAGTTTGCTCAAACTCATCATGTCCATCAAGTTGGCGATGCCATCCAACTACCTCATCTTCTGCCACCCCCTTCTCCTGCCCTGAATCTTTCCCAGCATCAGGGTCTTTTCCAGTGAACTGACTCTTCACATAAGGTGGCCAAAGTACTGGAGCTTCAGCTTCAACATCAGTCCCTCCAATGAATATTCAGGGTATTCTGTAGCTGGAAGGGATGGAGGAGAGGCTTGCTTGAGGTGTGACTGAATCTTGGAACCTAAACAATAAACATTCTCTGGGCCTTCCATCTCTTGGCTCTGCCTTTTCTTTTTGCTTCTCTTTGTTGATTTCATTTTCTTCTTTTGCAGATGTATTCCCTCCCAGTAGATGTGACTTGGATGACAGCATTTCTGGGGGGGGTCACAGCCTATTCCCCAGGGTGGAGAAGACTTCATGTCCAAACACTCAATTATAAAACCCCAGAGTCACCTGTCCATTCGGGATCAGAGAGGTGAAATAGGGTCATCACTCTAGGGCTGGATCATGTGACACCCCTGCCCATCTTCCCCCTCCCCCTTACAGCTAAGATTTGGGGGAATTGTAAACTAAGGCCCCACCAGAACTACTTGGAGTCAGAGAATATTCAGGTCCTCAAAGGAGGGAAGAGATGATGGACAGTTACAGAACACGTGTGTCTCACAGAATCCTGTAGGGGAGAGGGCAATGCTTAAGACAAAGGCATGATAGAACTTCAAATAAAAATGAGGGAGCAAGTTTAGCTTTTATTAACTAAGATCACTCAAATTACTCAATATAAGCTAAATATCATGTTTGTCTAAGGAACTGACTGGTCTTGCCGATGAAAACCACTGTTTAAGTCACCTTGATCTAAGAGAAAAAGCAAATTCCCCACATTTTCAACACAAGGGTGCATCTTCTCATCACGAACTTGGCCTTGCTGATGAACCCAAGTCTCGTCTCTCTCTGTCATTTCTCATAATAAAATGTCTGCCATTTAATAAATGTTTAGTGCATATTAGTTATTTCTGTCACTTTGACTTAGATTATTACAAGAACAGTCTCATTAAATATTTACAATCACCTTATATATATAATAACCTCATGTTATAATTGCTCTCAGTCTCACATGAGGAAACTGGGACTCAGAGACTTGGTGATCATAGATCATACCATTAATAATGGTGGAGCTGATATGATCCAGTTTTGGCAGACTCCAAAGTCAGAGCTCTTGATATCTACATAATGAATTTGATCGCAGGTAGTTGAGAAATACGAGAAAATTGTCTTTCTTGACCTAACTCTAGTACAGGCCCAGAGCAGTAATTTGTACCACCCCAGCCTTTAGGCACTGTCTCATCGTAATTGCAAAGCATCCATTATACAAGCACTCTTTACTTATTTTCTAAGACTGCTGAGTAGCAGATGCTGTCTTGACATCCCAATCCAATAACATACAATAAAATCTCCCCATTGACATTTCTTGCTTATGTACAGATGGCATATCCTATTTAATTTGAGTGGCAGAAACATGATTGGGCTAGTTTTCAGCAGTTCCATTTGATCCTTTTACCCTTTGTTAATAATCTCCTCCTATGTTGTGGATAATTTCAGTTTTACTGAAGCTCCAGGTTATCTCACTTCTGCTGATGCTGGTTGCCCAAGCTTGTTCATTTTCTGCTTCCTGCCAAGATGTTCGTCTTCATTTTGTATGTGTCAGCAGCTTGAGGGCCTTGAAAGATGTAACTAAGATTCTTGGGAAAAAAAAAATCAAATTCCCTCTGGTTTAGGCAGTGACTGCGATTTTTCTTCTGATACTTACTTGCCTCTTAAGTCCTTGCTGACCCACATCTATACATGGAAATGGCATTAACACTTGTAAGAGAAAGCAGATTGTTTACTTAAAAATCTTGGATCAGATGTGTAGTTTAAATATCTTACAGTTTTATTAGTCAATGATATTTCAATAAAGTTGAAAAAAAAAAAACCTTTGGATCAGAGAGTCCCATGGAGTCCCCCATCCTGGGTCTCTTCTTTGGAACTTAATGGTTCTCTTCCCTCCTCCCTGAGTCCTTCTTAGTGTCTTTTCCCTGGATCCTCTAGTCTCTGTCATTCCTCAGGTTCCTGTCTGGTGTATTAGGATGTTTCAAATGCAAATGACAGCTTACATTGTAAGGACACGTGTCTCTCATGTCAAGAAATCCCCATTTCGGTCAGTTTCAAGTGGGTTCATTCAGGAGCT
The DNA here is from genome assembly GCA_006408675.1 of Madoqua kirkii. NCBI lineage: Eukaryota > Metazoa > Chordata > Mammalia > Artiodactyla > Bovidae > Madoqua > Madoqua kirkii. The sequence continues at coordinate 12,310 of SJYC01059469.1, forward strand.
CAGGTCACTGCCCTCTTGTTCTGTTCCGCTTGTTAGGTGCCTTGCTTCTCAGGCCTGTCCTCTGTTTGCTGCAACTGACTTCGACTTCCAGGTGTCACCTGATACAATCTGACTAGCTGAAATAGACACGTTTATGTCTTGCCCTCTTGTCATCCTGAGGGATGCTCTCCCACTAGCCTCCAGCTCTGGCTTCAATGGGAGGAACTGCAGCCCAGGCTCATGCCTGAACCTTTCAGTTTTAAACTAAAAAGGATTTATGTTCTGTGATGGGGAAGAGGCCCTTCTCTGAGTACCTAACCATGTGGGGTAAGAAGAACAAAACAACTGGGTTTCATCACTAAAAGAAGTGAGATACAGAAGGTAGAGTCTGTGTCACTCTCTCGGGCAGACTTTAGGTATGGCTAACGACCTTGGCTGTAACCAGAAGAGTGAGGACTTCTAGTTATTTATCGTTAGCCTGGGTTTCTTCTGAGAATCAGAGTGGAAATTCCAAATACCTGCTTAGCTCTTCCGTTTAGATACTTAGTTCTTGCATTTGGGAAACCTACAAACCTCCAGTCATATACAGCTCAGATCCCACAGGCTCTTTCCTCGAAAATGTCACATGACTTTTCAATTTGCCTCTTTAGTTTTTTGGACTGTATCCAGGCAAGAACCCTAAGCAGAGGTTACTCAGATGAACAGAGGTCATGGCAGTGAATCTCATTCTCATTCCAGTGTGTGCTATGAGCAGATTTTATGGGACATTGTTTTTCTATTGCGCCTTATGTGAGCAGAATTCCTCAGTGAAAGATCAGGGAAATACAGGAAGTCTTTACATGGTAGTGTGGGGCTGTAAAAATGGCCATGCAAACTCAGTCCACACAGAATGGTCTTGATAATATATGAGAAATTATACTATTATTTTGTGACCTTTAAAAACATCTATTGGAATATTGGGATGACTTACATAACACTACTATGTATAATATAAAATTAGATGACTAATAAGAACCTACTATACAATGCAGGGAACTCTACTCAATGCTCCATAGTAACTAAGAGGAGAGAAGTGAAAGTCACTCAGTCACTTCTGGCTCTTTGCAACCTTATGGACTCTACAGTCCATGGAATTCTTCAGGCCAGAATACTGGAGTGGGTGGCCATTCCCTTCTCCAGGGGATCTTCCCAACCCAGGAAAGGAACTGGGGCCCCTGCCTTGCAGGTGGATTGTTTACCAGCTGAGCTACGAGGAAAGCCCTCAAAGAGGGAATATATATATATATATATATATATATATATAAATATATATATGTGTACACACACACACACACAGCTGATTCACTTTGTAGTACAGCAGAAACTGATATGACCGTGTAGAGCAAATAAACTCCAGTAAAAAAAACTGTCTATCTAAACATTAAAACCTCTCTTACTGTTACTTATAAAAATATATGGATATGGAAAAACAGCAGAACTGATAATCACTTAATGTTATTTAAATTATAAGAAATATTGAGAATCAAAATGTTGTGCTTCTTTTAAAAAAAGTTATAAAGAGTATGCGAACGGTGCCTGCCTTCTTCCCATCATATAATTCATAATACTATGTCAAACTCTTTTCTGTCTTGCTTCTTTCTAACTTTGAGTAGCTTCCAACATTCTATCCTTTGCACTTTTAACATTGTGAAACAGCGCCAAGAGTTCGTTTCACGAGAAGGTTTTAAAGGCACCAATTTCATTCTTTTCTTCGTTTATGTGGGTAAATCGCCTTCAGTAAGTTCCTCTGGCTACCTATCTAGAGTCTCTCCAGTTGCAGCACTCAGCATTCCACTGTCAGCTACTGAGTTGGCCAAAAATGTTCGTTTGGGTTTTTATATAAGATGGTTTGGGAAAATCCAAATGAACTTTTCAGCCCACCTAGTATTTCTATGCTATTTGCATTCAATCTGAATTCTGCTCTTAGTGTTTTGATTTTTTCTTTGCTGCACATTCCTCTTTGTTGGCCAGCCTCCTCTTTTGATTACCCTTTTTTTTGGTCAAATGTCCCACGGGTTTATTACTGAGAGACAAAGAGACACCACCACTCCAAGGTTTGCTGGCTGTGAGTGAGCTGAACTATTCATTGATTGGTCACTGCTAGCCTTTGTAAGATGTGAGTTGATTGACCCCTGTCCTTGAGGCATATCTGTTATTGATATATTATAGTGATTTGTGGACAGATGAGTCGCAGCACAGTTTCAACTTTATTCAATGACTCACAGTAATACACCATGATAACTGAAAATCAAACTGTGTTGTTCGGAGTCTGGTGTTACTGAATGAAACTGTCACATCTGAAATCTGCACACCAGATTTCAGACTCTGCAGAGGGAAGGGTGCCTCTGTTGTAATTCAAGACATTTCCACTCATTCACTGGCCACTTCTTGTCAGTCTTTCTCCTTTATTCTTCCAAGACACCCCAGGTCAACATCTTACTTCCAGGTGGCTATGACGTAGGCAGAGCATAGCTTTCATCAGATGCCCGTCCCTTGATGGTATATCTCGCCTCTGTCTTTAGCAAGGATGTGCTTTTAGCCTTGAGACTGTGCAGCAGGCGTGGACTGGAAACAGCTGTTATTTAGGGAGGTGTTGTGCAGTGTATCACTGCTGAGAAGCAAGAATGCCCTTAGCAAGTTTAATAAGCCACCAAAGATGGTAAAGGGAACAAGTATGCAGTCAACAGGTTTCCCTGTTTCTGGTCCTTTGGTAAAAGTGGAAATTCACCCTCTTGGTGGACAAGCTTTCAAACTCTAGTCTAGTCCAATCAAATAAGCCAAGCCCTAGGAAAAGGCCTGGAAGACTAGCCCTGCCTTGCTGTGTGACCTTGCACAGAAATCTTCACCTTGGTTTACCTGCATTACGTTCCTCCCTTGGCTTTCAAATCCTCTCTGTGCCTCAGATACATTATAGTTCCTTTGATGCTCTTTACTGTAAATTCTGCCTTAACCTCTGGTGGTTTGCAGTAGTGAGGGAAATCTGGAGCTTACTGACTTGAAACTCATTAAGATATCACTCTTTTAGTAAAAATAGAGGGTATATGCATCTCCTGTTTTTTCTTGTATTTACTTAGTTGTATCTTCCTTTTATGTGGCAAAGAGAACCATTAGGTTATGAGAAGAGCACAGATTTTGGAATGAGACAGGGCTGAGTTGGAACCCAGCCTTGTACCGAATATACCTGAGATGTTTGATGTCATCTCACTGAGAATGAACTTGGTATGTGGTGGCTACTGTCATTAACTGATCATAAGTTGATGTGTGGGTCATATAAGCTGATGTATATGAAATATTTCACTTAATAACTGGTACGTTAAATGTGCTCAAAATTCTATCTTCATAACTTCTCTATTCTCCTTTCTATTTGAACTTCTAGTAAATTCAGAGACAAACTTCAGTTGTTCAGTTATAATGATTAACCAAGCCTAAACATTTGATGTAACTAGCTTTCTGCATTCCATAACTACTACTTTTTTTTGAGTGTGTTTTATTCTTATTTTCTTTTGAATGTACTTTAATATAATATTAGAATCCTCCTCAATTATTTGTGGATATAGATAGGAATACAAAAAGGATGAATGAATAAATAGTTGGTATAGGCATACCTTAGAGATACTGTGTGTTCAGCATTTCCAAGGTAAACTATCTCTACCACAACGGTAAAGTGAATATATTGTAATAAAGTAAGTTACATCACTTTTTTGGTTTATCAGTGCATATAAAATTTATGTTAACACCACACTGTAGTCTATTAAGTGCAAAATAGCATTAGGTCTTAAAAAATGCACATACCTTTATTAAAAAACACCTCATTGCTTAAAAAAAAAAATTGCCAAGCATCGTGAGTCTTCAGTGAGCATTTTACCCACAGTAGAACTTCTTTAAAAATGGAGTCAGTCATCTCTAACCTTGTCATTGATTTATCAATGAAGTTTATTTTATATTCTAAATCCTTTGTTACTTCAGCAGTCTTCACAGTGTCTTCACTAGGTTTATATTCTATCTGAAGAAACCACTTTCTTTGCTCATCCATAAGAAGCAACTCTGTTTCCTCTGCCTTTTCTAAATCCAGCTTGAACATCTGGAAGTTCATGATTCACATACTGTTGAAGCCTAACTTAGACAATTTTGAGTATTACTTTGCTAGCATGTGAGATGAGTGCAATTGTGCAGGAGTTTGAACACTCTTTGGCATTGCCTTTCTTTGGGATTGGAATGAAAACTGACCTTTACCAGTCCTGTGGCCACAGCTGAGTTTTCCAAATTTGCTGCCATATTGAGTGCAGCACTTTCACAGCATCATCTTTTAGGATTTGAAATAGCTCAACTGGAATTCCATCACCTCTACTAGTTTTGTTTGTAGTGATGCTTCCTAAGGCCCACTTGACTCTAGGATGTCTGGCTCTAGATGAATGATCACACCATCATTGTTATCTGGGTCGTGAAGATCTTTTCTGTATAGTTCTTCTGTGTATTCTTGCCACCTCTTAATATCTTCTGCTTCTGTTAGGTCCCTACTATTTCTGTCCTTTATTGTGTCCATTTTTGCATGAAATGTTTCCTTGGTATCTCTAATTTTTTTTGAAGAGATCTCTAGTCTTTCCCATTCCATTGTTTTCCTCTCTTTCTTTGCAGTGATCACTGAATTTTTGAATTGATCACTGAATTGATCACCATGAACTTCCAGATGTTCAAGCTGGATTTAGAAAAGGCAGAGGAGCCAGAGAACAAATTGCCAACATCTGCTGGATCATTGAAAAGGCAAGAGAGTTCCAGAAAAATGTCTACTTCTGCTTTATTGACTATGCCAAAGCCTTTGACTGTGTGAATCACAACAAACTGTGGAAAATTCTTAAAGATATGGGAATACCAGACCACCTGACCTGCCTCCTGAGAAATCTGTGTGCAGGTCAAAAGCAATAGTTAGAACTGGACATGGAACAACAGACTGGTTCCAAATCAGGAAAGGAGTACATAAAGGCTGTATATTGTCACTCTGCTTATTTAACTTTTATGCAGAGTACCTATGCAAAATGTTGGGCTGGATGAAGCACAAGCTGAAATATCAATAACCTCAGATATTCAGTAGACACCACCCTAATAGCAGAAAGTGAAGAACTAAAGAGCCTCTTGATGAAAGTGAAAGAGGAGAGTGAAAAAGTTGGCTTAAAGTGAAACATTCAGAAAACTAAGATCATGGCATCTGGTCCCATCACTTCATGGCAAATAGATGGGGAAGCAATGGAAACTGAGAGACTTTATTTTGGGGGGCTCCAAAATCACTGTAGAAGGTGACTGTAGCCATGAAATTAAAAGATGCTTGCTCCTTGGAAGAAAAGTTATGACCAACTTAGACAGCATATTAAAAAGAAGAGAAATTACTTTGCCAACAAAGGTCCATCTAGTCAAAGCTATGGTTTTTCCAGTAGTCATGTATGAATGTGAGAGTTGGACTATAAAGAAAGCTGAGCACTGAAGAACTGATGCTTTTGAATTGTGTTGGAGAAGACTGTTGAGAGTTCCTTGGACTGCAAGGAGATCCAACCAGTCAATCCCAAAGGAAATCAATCCTGAATATTTATTGGAGGGACTGATGTTGAAGCTGAAACTTCTATCCTTTGGCCACGTAATGCAAAGAACTGACTCACTGGAAGATACCCTAATGCTGGGAAAGATTGAAGGCAGAAGGAGAAGGGGACTATACAGGATGAGATGGTTGTATGGCATCACTGATTCGATAGACATGAGTTTGAGTAAGCTCTGGCAGCTGGTGACGGACAGGGAGGCCTGGCATGCTGCAGTCCATGGGGTTACAAAGAGTCGGACATGACTGAGTGACTGAATAAACTGAACTGAAGAAGCAACTTAATTCCTTTAAGTTTTATAAAAATCCAGCAATTCAGTTCCATCTTTGGGCTCCATTTCTAATTCTAGTTCTCTTGCTGTTTCTACCACATCTGTAGTTACTGCCTCTGCTGAAGTCTTGAACCCCTCAAAGTTATCCATGAGTTCTGAAATCAATTTCTTCCACTTCACTGTTGTTAAGGTTGATGCTTTGACCTCTTCTCATGAATCATGAATGCGCTTATTGGCATCTAGAGTGATGAATCTGTTCCATAAGGTTTTCAGTTGACTTTGCCCAGAGCCATCAGAAAAATTACTATCTCTGGTATCTATACCCTTACAAAATTATTTCTTGATCTGTGGGCTACAGAATGGATGTTGTGTTAACAGGGATGCAAACAGCTTGTACATCTCATCTCCATCAGGGGTTTTGGTAACCCAGTTGCATTGTCAATGAGCAGTAGTATTTTAAAAAGAATCTGCTTTTTTTTCTGAGCAGTAGGTCTCAATAGTGGGCTTAAAATGTTCAGTAAACTATGTTGTAAACAGAGGTGTTGTCAGCCAGGCTTTATTATTTCATTTATACAGCAAAGGTAGTGTAGATTTAGCATAATTCTAAAGGGCCCTAGGTTTTTCAGGATGGAATATGAGCATTGATCTCAACTTAGTCACTAGCTGCATCAGCCCTTAACAAGAGAGTCAGCCTATTCTTTGGCACTGATGTCTCTGTTGGGGTTAAAATATGAGAGGCATCTTCTTCCAATGTCAGGCTGTTTTGTCTACATTGAAAATCTGTTGTTTTATGTTACCATGTTCCCCAATTATCTTAGCTACATCTTCTGGGTAACTTGCTACAGCTTCTACATCAGTATTTGTGGTGTCACCTTATACTTTTATTATGGAGACGGCGTCTTTCCTCAAATCTGATGAATCAACCACTGCTAGCTTCAAACCCTTCTTCCACAGCTTCCTCACCTGTCTCAATCTTCATAAAATGGAAGGAGGTAGGCCCCTGCTCTGGGTTAGACTTGGGCTGATGGGCATGTTGTGGATGGTTTGGTCTTCTGTCCAGACAGCTACAACTTTCTTATCAGCAGGAAGGCTGCTTTGCTTTATCATTCACGTGTTCACTGGAACAGCACCTTTAATTTCCTTCAGAATTTTTCTTTGCATTTACAACTTGGCTAACTGGTGCAAGAGGCTTAGCTTTTGGCCTGTCTTGGCTTTCAACAGACATTCCTCACCAAGTTTAATCATTTCTAAGTTTTGAAAGTGAGAGATGCGACACTCTTCCTTTCACTTGAACACTTAGAGGCCATTGTAGGGTTGTTAATTGGCCTTATTTCAATACTGTTGTGTCTCAGGGAATAGGGAGGCTCAGAGAGGGAGAAATTTGGGGGAATAGCTGACCTATGGAGCAGTCAGAACACACACATTTATTTGAGTTCTTCTATGAGCACAGTTTGTGGCAACCCCAAACAATTATAATAGTATTTCAAAAGTCACTAATCAGAGATAGCCTTACAAATGTAATAATAATGAAAGAAACTTGAACTATCGCAAAGCTACCAATGTGTGACACAGAGACATGAAGTGAACAAATGCTGTTGGAAAAACGGCACCGGTAGGCTTATTTGATTCAGGGTTGGCACAAAGTTTCAATTAGTAAATAACACAATATCTGTGAAGCACAGTAAAGCAAAGAGGAATAAAACGAGGTCTACCTGCATTGCATTTCAGCCCCAGCGAGGTACAAATCATTTTTCCTTCCTTACATTCTTCAGCTGGTGGAGGGCTTTACTTCTGAAATAATTTAGTTTGCCCTACAGGTATCCAGCTGCTGTTCTACAGTTGGCACAATATCAAGTCTGTGACCATGATGTTTCATCTGCTAGCCCCTCGTTGACAGCCTACAATAAGAGCTGGTGCAATTTGAAATGGCAGAAATAATGCTTTGTATTCAGCAAGACCTATCACGTTTATTTTTTCTGGCTCACAAGAAAACTACCTTTGTTTACAGTTAGGTTGAAGTCATGACTGGGTACACGCAAATAAGATGTGGATAGAAGTGATTGCCTGGCCAAGAAACTTTTCCAGAAACTGATACCATTATGTTCTGATTTCCTGGTGACTTCTAAAACTGTATGTGTGTGTGTGTGTATGTGTGTTTAATGGAGACTGATAATATAGAAAGGTGCTGGTTATCATTCAGGAAAACCACCTCAGAGACCCATATAAGCCTGCATCAGAAAATAATATGACATGAAATCAGTCTTTGTTGAGTCAAACTCTGAGCTACCAGGGCTTGTTTGTTATTGAGGCATAGCCTAATCTATGCTGACTAAAACACTCCCCTATCTAATTTGTGAGATTTTCTGAAGAAAAAATGATACTATCCTTCTGTTAGCACTTTAAAAATGTATAAGAAAACAATATGTGAATGTATCACATTGTTCTTTGTGGAAAGTACCCAGGTTCGGGAGGTAAGAGACCAAACTCTTATAAGGACGTCGAGTCCTCCCATCTCTCTTATCTTTGTAGCCCCCTCAGCTGTAAAGTAACAGTCCTAATTCTTGTTGTGACTGCTTCTCCAGGTTGTTACAAGATGTAAAGGAAATCATGGACCTGTAAGAACCTGGTAAACTGTAAAGTTCTGTCAAATAAAAGGCCCTGGAATGATTCCTCTGGAACTTCCAATCTCTCTGAGGATTATCCTTTTCACATAGAAGAAGGATGTCTTACTACCCCCAAAGTGTTACTGTTTTCTAGAATGTCAGTACAGCTTCTTGTTCAGCAAAGCAGGAGCCCAAACCTCCCGAATGTAATCCGAAACATTTGGCAGGCATTTTCCTGCCTGGAACATCTGCTTGGAGCTGAAAATAAAGGTGGCTGTAATTCTAAACACAGACTGTCTGGAGGGAAGAAAAAAGAACCTTGAACAGAGCTTTGATCTCTCCTAAAGACAAGGGTAGAGACAGAGAGGAGGGTATGTGATCAGGATCTGGCATAGGAGAAGGAGAGGGGTCAGACTTTACGTGGAGGACAGCTCATAGAACCCAGAAAGACCAGGGTATAGTCATGGCCACATACTCAGCTGACTACAGTAAGCATTTGCAGGAGCAGATGTCCCCAGGATTACATTCCCCTCTGTAGCTGGTCTCTGAAAATCCAGGGTAAAGTGTCTATCTTTTTAGCTGGTAGTATTGCTTCCTATCTGGATTCAACCAGTTGAATTGAATTCAACCAACATCCAATTCAACTTGAACAGTCTTGTTGTGGGGGTATTGTGCCAGAAGTTAATATTGTCCTAAGGAGACTTTGGAGGAATGTGGAAGCTGAGATGTGGTTTTGATGGCATGGGGAGACGGAGTGATTCACAGATGAAACTTTGGAGTCAAGATCAACCAATGGTCTCTTAACCTGACTTTCCCATTTTAGGGCCCCTCCACCGTAGGACCTCAGTGTTCACTTTTGTAGCTCTTGCTGCATGCCAGACACCCTCAAGTGCTTCACAAATATTAGCTAATATGACAAAAATTAGTCATAGAAAGACCTTGGGAAGTATGTACTATTATAATCCTCATTTTAGAAATGGGGAAACCAGAGCCCAGAGAAGTTGAGTTCTGGGACACAAAATAATAATAAGTGGCACAGCTGGGGTTCAAGCCCAGGCAGCAGGCTCTGCAGTCCTTGCTGCAAGCTCTGACTCTGCCAGCTCATCCAGAAAAGGAGCCGAGCTCGCTCCTGAACCTCAGAGCTTCCCTGGCCTTCCGTATCCTGGAATTTCTCTGGCTTACACCCATCAGATGAGATTCAGTTAAAAATAAAATCAAGCATGAAAACCACATCTTGACCAGTTCATGTTGTACAAATAAGTGCTTTCAGCTAACAGAAATAAATTTCAAATCCTCTTTGCCAGTTCCTTGCTCCTGGATACGGCGCCTCACTCTTTGAGGCTCCAAAGTGAGTCAAACGCATCCATCGGTTGACCCCCCAGGACCCAGAGTGTGGAAAGCCAGACCCAAGTGAGCTCATTACCCTTCACTTGGTTGTTGGCTGAAATAAATAAATAATCAATCAATAAAAAGAAAGCCCTCTGGAGTTACGCCTGCAATTGGGCACGCATTAGCATATCTTCATAAAAACGCGTGTCTGCTGCACAGGTTCATTGCTCATCACAATGGTTATACGCACCTCATTAATTACCAGTTGCCTTTAGGCGTTTACTTGAAGGCAGTCAAGTACTATGTAATCGAGTAGAGCTAACAAATTACTTTTGTGAGGAATCTGGAAAAAGGAAAATGTGAGATTAGCAATTAGTGTTTGTCTCCGACTTTGCTTGATGGCTGGTTGCTTACCTTGTAATGATTTGAGCATCACACAGCTGGGTTTTCAGTGAGTCTTCTCTCTGGACTGTCTGTCTCCATCTCCCAAATGAGTATTTTTCTGCCATCTTCTCTTCTTATGACTAAGTCAGCATTGTTCAAAGTGTGGCCCAGACCACCTGCATCTGGTTTTGTTCAGGGGGTCTTGGTTATAAGTGGGGAGTCCCTGGCTCCAGCATAGGCCACTGAATCAGAAAATCTTTACAAACGAGGCCTAGGTGGGCTAACAGCAGGAGTCAGTCTGTACCCATTAGTTCAGAGTTGCTTTCATTTTCAAAAGAGTTCTGATTTTGATAATATTGGTTTTGTTCAGGGGGTCTTGGTTAAAAGTGGGGAGTCCCTGGCTCCAGCATAGGCCACTGAATCAGAAAATCTTTACAAACGAGGCCTAGGTGGGCTAACAGCAGGAGTCAGTCTGTACCCATTAGTTCAGAGTTGCTTTCATTTTCAGAAGAGTTCTGATTTTGATAATAAACTCCATGGGTACCCCAGGCCTGAAGTTACACATTGTCACATGAGGCTGAGTGATTCTTAAGCATATTAAAGTTTGAGAAGCACCATCCTACGTGTGGCAGAGGGATTGGATGGGATGAAACTGCCAGTAGCAGTGAGTTTGATGGGAAAAAAAAACCCAACACTCTCAGTTGTCATTTATAAGAATCATATTACAAGTGTCACTTGTTTGGGACAGAAGAAAGATTCTTCTATAGGGAGAAAACTATGCAGAATACACTATCTTACATACTAGTTATGAGACTGCTTCTCTGATTGGCCTCAAGTCAGGAAATGTGGCAAAACCCACATCAGGGAACACAGTAGAATTCATCCCTGCCTAGAAATTCTCTGAAGACAGATGTGACCTGAACACAAACTCACCAGCTTCTTTAGAACTGGCCCCCAAGGAGTGGCCACCGTAAAACACCATCAGCCTTGTCCACGGGGCTGAGAAACTTTGCAGGCAAGTCACAAACTAGCCACCCACAGCTATGTTCTGCTTTGACGTCATGACTTACACATTTTATGTCATTTTCATATATTTAAAAATCATTGTCCAAACAATGATCCTATCTTCTCTTGAAATATCAGAGGGATTGGCAAATGTGTACATTGTTCCCATGCGGCAGGAGTTGACTAGCTTAATAGCGACTGCCCTCTTTGGACAGAACTTAAGTTTTTGCTTCAGTGTGGTCCCCAGGCAGCCTGCTTCCTCCATTTCCATCTCCTGCCAAGTCGCATGGCTGAGATGTTGCTGCTTCTGCTCTGTGACCTGGAAGTTCTCAACCTTGGCTACATGTTGGAATGAACTTGAGAGCTTTAATTTTTTAAATAAGGAGGAAGAAGCAGAAGAGGAGGGAGGAAGGAAGAAAAAAGGAGGAAGAAGAAAGCAAAGCAAAAGGAAAACAGTGGACTTACTGCCATAGACCCTCATGGGTAGGGCCTAGGAATCTGTGTTTTTAAGCTCTCCAAGTGATTCTATGCCGACAAGGTTGAGAAACACAGCTTCGCCCTTATCCCTTTACAGAAGCTGCCTCAAGGGAGGATCCCAGCAGATTCTTGTGTACCTGATGGCTCATCTGTAACTAGTTTATTTAAGACTCACTTGGTGAATTTGACTTTGAGATACTACCCCTAGAAGATTCTATTTAAGTGGGTGGTGTGGGGTCAGGGTTTGCATTTTTCCAGGCGATTTTGAGGCAGGTAGTTCAGAGCCCACACTCTGAGTGGAGCACTTGCTCAGAACTCTCCTTCCCTTCCTCCTAACAGTGAACTTTAAAAGAATCTCACCCTTTTCTTCTCACCTGACTTCTGTGAACAGCTGGTCTCTGAGGATGAGGTGTCGATGTTTGAAACTTAAGTGCCAGGAACAGTTCTTGGCTAGAGCTAATTTATCCCTCTCTGCCTGTCTGGTGCCATTTGAACTTTCAGAAATGCTGTCTCTACTAAGATAAAATGGTGCAAATGGAAACTTATCAGAGGAAAGGCCACTCAGGTTTTCCCTGACTCCGATTCAATTTGCTCCATCTTGTCATTCTGCATGTGGCTGAAAGTCTTGATAAGTTTTCATTTGATAACTTTCAGTTCCTTTCAAGGTCTAATAAAGAAAGAGAAATGGGAAAACATAGGAGAAATCCTTGTGACATGGGATTAGATAGAGATATCCTAGGTAAGCCACCAAGAGAGTAATCTATTAAAAAAAAAAGATAACTTAGACTTTATCACAATTAGGAATTTCTGGTCTTTGAAAGTTACCATTGACATGGAGAAACTATTTGCAAATCTTATATTTGATAAGAACTATATCCAGCATGTATAAAGAATTCTATAATTTCAAGTATTGAGAAAACAGCCCAGTTTTAAAAATAGGCAAAAGATTTGACTAGATACTTCACCTTATAACAAACAAGATGAAAAATAGTCAGGTAAAAAGAACCTCATTATCTTTATTCATTAGTGAAATGCAAATTAGAACTTCATTGCAATGCCACTTTATATATTAGAATGTCCAAAATTAAAAAGACTGACCACATCAAATGCTGGTCAGGATGGTGAGGAACTAGAACTCTGTGTGCAGCTGATGAGAATTAAAACGGTACAAGAACTTTGACAAAGAAATTAGCAAAGTTTTGCGTGATTACTCCAGTGCAACAGGATCCAACCGTTCTACTTCTAGGTATTTACCCAAGGGGGATGAAAGTTATGTCCTTAGAAAGATATACCTGAATATCCATAACAGCTTTGTTTGTAATCACCTCAAACTAGAAACTATTCAAATGTTCATTAACAGGTTAACAGAACACACAAATTATGGCATATACCAGTGGAGTACCACTCAGTAATAAAAATAAACTAAAGATACATGCAGCATATAGATGAATTTAAAAGTAAATATGCTCAGTGAGTGAAGTCAAGCCAAAATAACAGTATGTACTGTATCAGTTACAGTTATATAAAATTCTAGGAAATGCAATCTATGATAGAAAGCAGATGGGAAAAGGGTGAGAAAGAATAGGAGAGGGAGAGATTATGAAGGAAGAAGAATAAAGTTTTGAGGGAAATATGTTCATTATTTTAATTGTACAGATGGTTTCCTGAATATGTGCATACATCAAACCTTATCAAATTTTGTATTTTTATTATGTGCAGTTTATTGCTTTCAGTTTTACATAAAACTTTAAAAGAAAAGAAAAAAAACCTGAACAACAAAAAATCAGTTTTGTGATTGTTGTTCAGTTGCTCAGTCATGTCTGACTCTCTGCCACCCCATAGACTGTAGCACACAAGGCTTCTCTGTCCTTCATCATCTCTTGGAGCTTGCTCAAACTCATGTCAGCTGAATCAGTGATGCCACCAACCATCTCATCCTCTGTGATCTCCTCTTCCTGCCTTCAATCTTTCCCAGAATCAGGGTCTTGTCTAATGAGTCAGCTCTTCTCATCAGGTGGCCGAAGTATTGAAGCTTCAGCTTCAGCATCAGTGAATGTTTAGGATTGATTTCCTTCAAGATTGACTGATTGGATCACATTGCAGTCCAAAGGACTCTCAAGAGTCTTCTCCAATACCCTATCAATTCTTTGGATTCAGCCTTCTTTAATATATATTTTTAAGTTTTTTATTTTATTAAGATTTTTCTGTTGTAAGTGATAGAAAGTTGAAGGCAAACTGGCGTAGGAACCTGAGTCCTTTGGAAGATGTTTGCCTCATTAGAAGGAATAAAAGTGAAATTAAGGAAGCTAAAGCTTAGAAAATTTTCTGTTCAACTGTTCTTTTCCTTCTGGCATGGTCAGCAACAAATGAAGTTAACTCACCTTCCCATTTTCTTTACAAAAAGTTTTGTCGTCACAAAGGTCAAACAGAATGAGAGCAGAACTTCATGGCTGGACATAAGATGGATATTCCTCCAGCAAGAGGGCATGACTGTGAAGCAAGGGAAAATGTCTTTTCTCCCTTTCATCAAGGTCTTTGGATAAGCTTTTTCTGTGTTCTTCCTTTTGCAGAAGGAAAGGTATAGGTCAGTTACTTAGAAGGCAGGTCATACTGAAGAGCTGGAAATTATAAGGAAGCTAAAAGGATCTGTGAGGACAAAAGTTCCTCCATGGCTCTGGATACCAGACCATGGTGAAGAGACACCATGCCCTTTTACACCTATCAGTGTGCCATTTGAAAGAAACCTTTCCTTTCAGTCATTAAAGACAAAGGACAGGGCAATGGAAATATCCAGACAGCCCATGATGTAAGTGAGCAAGGAGATGCTCACTGCTAAAGAGAGGGTGAGTTTTCAACTCATCTGGTCCCTGGGAAATGGGTGTTAAAGGATCCACTGCATTGATAAACAAGTCAAAACTTCTAGAGAACTCATAATATTTTTTTTTCAAATAAAACTTGAACTTCTAGGCATTCATTGCTCCCAGCAGGAATAGTAATTTTTTAAAAATCATTATCTCCATTGTGTAACAGAAGAGATATGACTGCTCCGTCCAGCATCCCCCTAGAGAAGTTAATCCACCACAGTTCTGGGAAGGTTAGCCTTCCACACTGCATGACCTTGAACCTTGACCACACTGATGGATGCTGTCACTCACTGGCTTAAGAATCGGTAAAAACTCAGGCACCAAGTCGGTGAATGCTACATGACCTGAAAACTCAGACCAAGAGGGGAAGTTCACCATAATTTCTGGTAGAAGCTGAGGCTAGAATTCACATCTCTTCACTCCTGTGCTGTGCTTAGTCGCTCAGTCATGTCCGACTCTTTGTCACCCCATGGACTGTAGCCTCCCAGGCTCCTCTGTCCATGGGGATTCTCCAGGCAAGAACATTGAAGTGGGTTGCCATAACCTTCTCCTGGGGGTCTTCCTAACCCAGGGATCCAACCCAGCTCTCCTTCATTGCAGGTGGATTCTTCACCGCCTGAGACACCAAGAATGCTAGAGTGGGTAGCATATTCCTTCTCCGGGGGATCTTCCCCACCCAGGAATCGAACCAGGGTCTCCTGCACTGCAGACAGATTCTTTACCTGAGCTACCGGGGAAGCCCTTCCTTGCTCCTAGGACTATGCTTTCTGCCATACCAGCATCTTTTGTCCTTCTAGCCTCTATTATTGAGAAAACTCTTTCCATCATTTATAGGGGTGACCTCAAAAGGACCAGCAAACATCTATATTACTCCCATTGTCAGATCTTCCCTTATCTGTAAAAAGAAGGTTCAGAGAGTTCCAGCCGACCCACCCAGCACCACTCTGTGACTAGGGAGAAGTGGTGATGTGGGGGTTTCCCAGGAGGGGCCTGAGCCTGGTTACTGAAGCAGCAGGAAGGCCCAGGGAGAGGGGCTCAGGATGGGACTGCATCTCTGCCTCAGCCCTGAGGCCATCACTAATTCCAATCTGCTTCTCGCATCCTTCCTAAGCCAGCATAAGGTCCGCAAGTCAGAAACCCAGGAGTGGGTTTGGACCAATTCATTGGCCTGGGGAAGCCCCTGTGTTGACTTTTTACAACCTCCAGAAATAAATACCATGTGAATGAGACATGATTAACGTGGATGCAAATGCCAACGAAAGTAATAAAGATTTGACACTTATTAAAAAGTGTTGCTAGAAAAACATGAATAATTATTTTAATATATTCAGTAAATGCCGTGCAGTACATTTCCCCTGCTTTCCCTTCATTTCCACAGAGATAGGCTGCTGTGCTTGCCATCCCTTGTGAAGCAAATGAGAAATTACATTTGGAATTAAAATTTCCAAAGGAATTGCAATTGTTTTAGTTACAAGTCACATAGGGTGGGTCCTGAGCTAGCCAGGAATTGGGGTGTCAAAACTGGCAAGGAACTGAGCTCCAAAGCACGGGACTTGACTTTGCAGCAAACACTTACGCCACTGTTCACCTCCCATGGGGAGGAGCATATTTGTTATTATTAAATGAAAAAGCAGGTTGAGAGCCTTTTTCTTTCTAGCATCCTAGGTCTTCCAGCTATGTAAATCCTATTAAAACTAACGGGACTCCTCTAATTAAGGATTTGTGCTCTAAATCCAGAAAATGCTTTTCAGGGCATATTGTGAGGGTGCCTCTTGAGGTCTTTTGGGTAAATAATCTATATAGAATGAAGCCCTTAAATTACCATTAGAATTCAAAAAGTCTCCTCCAACATATGTACTGAATTACCACTAGACTAGGAATTCCAAAGTAAGTTGTAACCCTTTCTTCAATTTTTATTGAAATATAGTTGATTTGCAATGTTAGTTTCAGGTGTACAGTAAAGTGATTCAGTTATACATGTATATATATTGTCTTCCATTACAATCAATATCTTTCAACAGCCTAACCCTTTCTGCTGCTGCTGCTGCTGCTAAGTCACTTCAGTTGTGTCCAACTCTGTGCAGTCCCATAGGCGGCAGCCCACCAGGCTCTGCCGTCCCTGGGATTCTCCAGGCAAGAATACTGGAGGTTGCCATTTCCTTCTCCAATGCATGAAAGAGAAAAGTGAAAGTGAAGTCGCTCAGTCCTGTCTGATTCTTAGCGACCCCATGGACTGCAGCCTACCAGGCTCCTCCATCCATGGATTTTCAAGGCAAGAGTACTGGAGTGGGGTGCCATTGCCTTCTCCTAATTCAGCATAATTGAAATAACACACTCATTCTTCTTAGCTTATGCTTACTTCTCCTCTTGTGCTTTTAATATCATTAATGGCACCACCATCTATCCTGATGGGCTTCCCTGGGGGTTCAGGGGTTAAAGCGTCTGCCTGCAATGTGGGAGACCTGGGTTTGATCCCTGGGTCGGGAAGATCCCCTGGAGAAGGAAATGGCAACCCACTCCAGTATTCTTGCCTGGAAAATCCCATGGACAATGGAGCCTGGTGGGCTACAGTCCACGGGGTTGCAAAGAGTCGGACATGACTGAGCGACTTCGCTTTCACTTTCCTACCCTGATAGTCCTGTCTTTTCCCCGTTCTTAACTGAAGCAGACATCATGAATCATCTCAGCACCATTTCCTGCTTCCCTGAGATGCTTTTCATCTGGAACTCCAGCCCAACTCTGCCCAGGTACAGAGTTGGCTCTCAGTATGAAGACGTTTTCCAGTTCATCCTGATAGCATCTCTTCTCGTCCACATTTCAGACTGGTCGCTGAGTGCAGTGGAGCCCACCTTCTACACAGCTCTTTCATTTGCACTTTCTTTCTATGTGCATTTTTACCATCCTCCAAAAAGACCCTCCAGAGTCTCCCATCACCTTCTGAGTAAGTTCCAAGCTCTACAGTCTGGTAATCGAAGTCCTAAATGATCTCTCCTAATTCTCCAGTTTGTATTAACCCCATCTCTGCACTGTCTCCTGAGCCATCCAAGCTCACTGCTGTTCTCTAAGTTCAGGAGGTTGTTTCAAGCCACTGTGCCTTTGCTACTGCTGTGCCCTGTGCCTGCTGCATTGTGTTCAGATGCCAGTCACAGCACGCTATTGCCACAGCCCAGGTCCCTTCCCTTAGTGACGCTACGTTTGATCCTCTACTTAAGTTGAGGACTTCCAGATCTCACCATTGTCTGCTTCCCTTGGTCATTAGCGAGAAGTCTATGGGTAGCATTTTGTGACTGTGTGATGTCCTATTCTCCACCAGCAGTTTATACAAGGCACTGAAAAAAGGTGATTTTTCCATTGCTGTCATTTGTTACGTTTCTCATTTAGTCTGTCTGTAAAAAGAGCTACTTTTCCTCTTTGTCGCTCTCTCACTCCAAATAACCAAATATATATTTTTAAAATAACATTCAATGCATATGGTCGTTTACTACTACTATCTCTCTCCGATGTTTAAATTGTTCAAAATTTGACCAGTGGGAACTGTTCAAAAGTCAGCTCTTATGTCATTCTCACGTGCTTCCGTTATACTTGAGCACCTCTGGCACAAAATAAAATGCCAGGTTCTCTTTATTCTGTCTCAGCTCCAGACTCAGACCCAGGCACTTCTCCAGGGAACTCTGGTGATTTCCAGTGGGAATGACAGTCAGAATGCAAGGCGTGAGTCCTACCAGGAATCATTGCTTCCAGGCCCCAAGTTTATGGAAGAGTTTTCTATTCAATCTTAACATGATTGACATTACAAGGTCCGTTCTTACCTTCCTTTATTTTGTATGCACATTTATAACAAATATTCTAGTTCTAAGAATGTGTTTACTTTATCTTATTTTCTATTATAAAAGAGTTTCAGGATTACTAAACTCATTTTAATACAATAAATGTATTTAAAGTTCCAGGATTCTTTGCAGTTCTTTTAGATTAAAAAAATCGTTATAGATTTATAGGGAGTAAAAAGAGGTCTTGTGTATGCTTCACCATATTTACCCCACTGGACACAACTCTCTTAACTTTAGCAGAGTATCAAGACCAGGAAATTAACATCATTTCCATCTACAGAGTTTATTCAGATTTTACCAGCTTCTCATTTGTATGTATGTGCATGTATGTATAGTGTGTTAATTTCTTAGTAATGTCAGACTCTTTGTGACCCCAGGACTCTAGACCACCAAGCTCCTCTGTCCATGGAATTCTCCAGGCAGAAATGCTGGGGTGGATTGCCATTCCCTTCTTTGCTCTATGCAATTTTATCACATGTGTAGATTTTTATAATACATTCAAAATATAGAACTTTCCCATCACCACAGAACCCCCTCATTTGCAGGTTTTTTTTCTTTGTCTTAGAATTTATCCCTCTAAATTTTTATAACTAGAAAACTATGTTTAGAAGTTACTTGAATTAACTCTTTTTCTATGGGCTGTGCTATTGACTTAACACAGTGGGTTTGCATGTTTCCATACCTTTGATTTCAACTCATTTCAAAACCCAAACCACAAATAGATATACTTGGAGAAGTCCTGCTCCCATTCCTATCTTCCTCAGCACATTCCCACCTGGCTCCTAGAGGTAATAGCCTTTAATAGTTTCTGATATATTTTCTCTATGATTCCTTTTGCCAAAACAAGATAAATGCTTTCCTTTTTTTCTTACACAAAAGATAGCACACTGTATTTGCTTTCTTGCAGCTTTGTAGCAGGAGCTCCCAGACCAGCTTCAGTCAGACCTACAACTTCACAGGTGTGCCCAGGGTACCTGGGGATGGGTGAGTGGGTGGGTGGTGAAGAGGGGAGGCAAGGCTGGGCTTCAGACTTATTATCTCTGCTGCTATCTTAGCTGTTTACTTGGCCACTTGTCTTGTGTGATGAGATTTCTGTGAAATACTTTGTTTAAAATAAAAGATTGAAAATCACTGATAGAGATTGAAGAAAGAACAGTTTGCAAATAGAAAAAGCTAGGAAATTAGGGCACATATTTGCTTTTTCTGGAGAAAACCCAATTTTGTCATAAAGGATAAGTTTAGATTGGCAGGACCTGGCAATTGGCTATTTCTGACTATTCTTCATTGACCACACCACCCCCAGATCTTGTCTCTCTTCTCTGCTCACCCTGTGGTCCAGGTGAGGATGACCTCTGGAGACTGCACCACAAGGATTCTCTTGCCCTTTTGTTTCTGTTTGAGTCTGAAAAACAGAAGGCACTGGCCAGAGATTGGGGTGGCAGAGAGGGTAAGGGGGGATAATAAGAGGAGAGAGGTATAGGGTTGCTAAATTTTGCAAATAAAAATACAGGATCCCATAGAAGCTCCTGAGCTTGATACCCTTCTGCAACTTACTCTGTATTCCTCTTCATTTGGCTATTCATCTCTGTCATTTACAGAGTCCTTTATAATTAACTGGTGTTTGTGCTCAGTTGCTTAGTCATAGCTGACTCTTTGCAGCCCCATGGGCTATGGTCTGACAGGCTCCTTTGCCCGTGGACTTTTGCCATTTCATACTCCAGGGGATCTTCCTGACCCAGGGATGGAATCCTCGTCTCTTGAGTCTCCTGCACTCATAAGTGTATTCTTTACCACGAATGCCACAATGGGAAGCCCATTGTTGTTGTTTAGTAGCTAAGTCATGTCTGACTTTTTTGTGACCCCATGGACTGTAGACTGCCAGGCTCCTCTGTCCATGGGATTACCCAGGCAAGAATACTGGGATGAGTTGCCATTTCCTTCTTCAGAGGATCTTCCTGACCCAGGGATTGAACCTGTGTCCCCTGCACTGGCAGGCAGATACTTTACCATTGAGTAACCAGGGGATCAGGAAGCTCATAGTTAACTGATAACAGTAAGTAAAGTGTTTCCCTGAGTTCTGTGAGCCATTGTAGCAAATTATTGAACCCTAGGAGAGGGTTTTAGGAACCCTTGATTTAATGTAGCCAAGTTGGACAGAACTGTGTATAATTTAGGAACTAACACTTGTGGTTGACATCTGAAGAGGGGGATAGAAACTTTAATCTGTGGGGTCTGTACTGTTAGGGACTCACTGCCAACAGAGACCACCAGACGGAGCTTCGAGAAAAGGAATTTATTAGAGAATTCGGATCAGGGCCCCTACCAAGCCAATTATAGGTGGAGAGCCCCGATGCTTTGCTTCAGGGATCTTTTATACCTAAGTGAAGGGGATGATTGAAACAAGGCGAGTTGGCAAAGCAGGATTGGGTCCACAGCGGGCCAGGTTTATGACGTGGATTGTGCCTGTTTCTCAGGCAACAAGTTCCTGTTTCTCAGGGTAAGAACCTCATTCTTGGGTGCAGAACAAACATTGCGGTTTTGCTCAGTACATTGTTTCTCAGCCACAGGTGTACACGAGCTCCCAATCCCAAAACCCCCTCCCACCTCACATAAATCTTGGTTCAAATCTCAATCCAATCATTTATTGACCATCTAGCTTCTCTGCTGGTTGTTAGGGACTTTTGTGCGAGTGGGACTGTCCGCTCAGATGAACCCTGGCTGCCCCTTTCTTAATCCATCAGGTCCCCTGCTGAGAACTTTTCTTAACCATCAGGTCCCCTGCTGAGAAGCTTTCTTCTTCTTGTACTAACTCTGAGTAGTAAGTATCAGAAATGCTTGGTATGGAAATCCCACAGATTTGGTATCAGAAGTCTAGTGAATAAAGGTATCTTGTTCCTTTATAATGGAATTATTATTAATTTTTGTATAAGTGATAATTGTATGTGATTGTATTATAGAAAGGAGGCTTCCCAGGTGGCTCAGTGGTAAAGAATCCACCAGCCAATGCAGGAGACTTGGGTTTGATCTCTGGGTCAGGAAGATCACCCTGGAGTAGGAAATGGCAACCCAGTCCAGTATTCTTGCCTGGGAAATCTCATGGACAGAGGAGCCTGGTTCAACCTAAGCCAGGGGGTCATGAAAGAATCTGGCACAACTCGGCAACTCAACAACAACAAATGTTAAAAAGAGTTCTTACTGCTAGCTATATACTGAAATATTTACGGATGAAATGCTATGATTCCTGAAGTTTATTTGAAAATAATACATGGGAGGAGGCAGGTAGGGATATGGAAGAAGGCAATTTATGACTTTGAGTGATGGGTACATGAGGGTCTATTATATTATCTTTTTCTACTTTTGGTGCACTTTTTCTACTTTTAAAAAATATATGTAATAAAAGCATTACAAATATAAAAAATACAGTATCCTAGCATCTCCTGTTTTCTACTCTCTGTTTCTGTAAATTAAACTTTTTAAATTTATATTTTATGTAGTAGTGAGCTCACACAATATGTCTTTCTCTGTTTAATTTTATGGCTTTATTCTGTTTATTTTAATTTTTTCCAGTTCATTCATGGTGTAGCAAATGGCAATTCTTCCTTTTTCCTCATGGTTGAGTAATATTCTGTTGTAAATATAATATACAATAATAATGCATTATATACTTCAAATTTACTGAGTAGATCTAAAGCATTCTCATCGCATGCACAAAGAAAAGGTGACTGTGAGGCGATGGGTGTGTTAATTAACCTGATTGTGGCCATCATTTCACAATGTATACAGGTATCAAATCATCACATTGTATACTTTAAATATATATAATCTTATTTGACAACTCTATCTCAGTAAAGTAGGGGGAAACATACAAGATCCAGTGAAGTCTAAATTGTAGGCAACCAAAAGCATTTTGTAATGTAAGTACGTCCCATGAAGTATCTGGGACCTACTTATACTATAAAATTATTTGTTGCTTATCTGAAACTCATATTAGACTATGCACATCCTCTATTTTATCTGGAATTCCAAGAGATGCTGGAGTGTTTATTCCTGTTCTTGCTGCTTCCTGGCTAAGGTTTTGATAATGACTCTGTTCTTCTGACAACAGCTCCTGGTGGGCCCCTTTCTGTGGCTTGAGTTTTCACTGGGCTCTGAAAATTCCATTCCGGTTCCCTTCCCACTCCCCAGTGTTTCCAGTCTCTGAGAGCTTCACCCTCCCTTGATGGAAATAAACCCTCAGGAAATAGTCCCTTCATAAAATTTAGTTCAATGAAATCCTTTGGAATAGATCATCTGCTTCCTGTCTGACATAAGAGCCTCCCGCATCCAGGTCATCGTCTGGCCCCTGGTATGTGAGGAAGGGTGCCTCTAGCTTGCAGTTCACACTGTATCATTCTCCAGGGCAGCAAGTCGAAAGAGTGGGTCAAGTGATCAGTCACCAGCACACCCATATCAATTGTGAGGATTGGAATTAGAAAATGGTATAAGTGTTAGTCACTCAGTCATGTCTGACTCTTTGCAACCCCACGGACTATAGCTCACCAGGCTCCTCTGTCCATGGAATTCTCTAAACAAGAATACTGGAGTGGGTAACCATTTCCTTATCCAGGGTATCTTTCCCAACCCAGGGATTAAACTAGGTCTCCTGCATTGTGAGCAGATTCTTTACCATCTGAACCACTCGGGAAGAATATAGTATAAGCAGAAATAATCCAGGTTTTCTAGGCTAGCTATCAGACTGGACTCCAGAAACATAAAAAATGTCAATCATTTGGTGTGTCTGTGTGTTTGCACACATAATGCACCTACACACACGTGTATATATACACATATATGTGTATGGAGCATGGGGGATGAGATGTGTATAAGAGACAGTCTCTAAACAAGAATACTGGAGTGGGTAACCATTTCCTTATCCAGGGTATCTTTCCCAACCCAGGGATTAAACTAGGTCTCCTGCATTGTGAGCAGATTCTTTACCATCTAACCACTCGGGAAGAATATAGTATAAGCAGAAATAATCCAGGTTTTCTAGGCTAGCTATCAGACTGGACTCCAGAAACATAAAAAATGTCAATCATTTGGTGTGTCTGTGTGTTTGCACACATAATGCACCTACACACACGTGTATATATACACATATATGTGTACTACATATACGGTGTGTGTTCTATTTTATTTTGGAAGTTAATTTTAAAAGAAAAAAAATTTCTTAAAGTGAATTTCTAAGAAAAACTAAAAAAAAAACAAAACTGTAAATCTATTCCTTTTCTTTAAATCCGCCTTATCTGCTATGAAGGAAAAGTAAAGCACACCAATGGAGTTGAGTGTGATCCCCTGCAGGAGGAGGGGCCACAGCTCCACCAGCCCATAATGAGCAGGCCAGTTTCGGGAACCACTGAGGTGATGTATATTATCTATTGGGTCATCAGTATTCTTTGTCTTGTCTCTTGATTTATAATTTTAGAACATATTTGTGAGATACTATTCTTCATGTTTCTAATAAAATGAAAAGCATTTGGTTTCTTCAATTTGTCATTTTTTTAGTTAACCATAAAATTTGAACAGAAATGAAAAATAATTTCCACAATTCCTTGCAGCAATTCATTGGCGAGATCATTTCTTGATGTCTGTCTTAATCTATGCGCTCATTATATCTCCCAAGGCCCAGTGGTATCCTATCAACAATGCATTATCACAGAAAGCACGTCCTTGATGAACTAAATCGGGAAAAAGCTGATGGAATGCGGTCTTAACACTTTAGTGCTCTGGGTAATCAACGAGTCACAAGCCATGTTCAGGGCCCCTCATTCCCATTATGGGCCCCACTGCCTCCTTTGAGGCTGGCAGAATTGTATCAAGGAATGGAGACATCCCCTTTTCTGCCCTTCTAAGCAGCTCCACAACCCACTCTCAGAGGCTTTCTCTCCAAAACCCCACCCTCAGTTCTCTTCACTCCTGTGTTCCCTTCCAGAGACATCTCTGTCATCTTTTCCTCTGCCTTCACTTTACCCACTCAGGAATGTTGAGTCTTCAAAGAAATTAGGAGATACTCCTCCCTAAAAACTAAAACTACACACTGGAGATCCTTGATTTTGGAGTAAGAGTCCTTGACTCGGAAGGAGTTTGGAGACCTGGATGGCACCCTAGCTGTCTCCTAAATGTTGCTTTCAGGCAAAATTTATCTTCATGATAGTCACTTCTCATGTGAAATGGACGTAGTATCTGACTAACTCCCGGGCCTTTGGCTGTTACTCAGGGAAGTGATGGATCTGAAATGAAACGTGATAAAGCTGATCTAAGTTCACAGTGGGATTACAGAAAATGGATCACCTTGACTAACTCGAGCGTACAATTCAGGAAAACCACCAACTAATTTTTATTTTTTTTCCCTATAGAATAAGTTGTGGATTTGACTCTTGTGATTATTTTGGCCTTGTGGGAGGGAATTCAGTTTTCTTTCATTTTAACAAACCTGAATCGAGTACCTGCAATGTGACAGGCAGTATTCGTAGAAATAAAATAAAAAGTTAGTTCATAAACTATAAACCTTACCATCCAAGAGGTCACAGTAAAAATACTTACAGAGGATGCATAAAAGGAAAAAAAAAAAAAGAAATCAAAGCATATCAATAACAAAGTAATCACAAAATCAAAAAGGAAATGAGCCAAAAATAAAAAATGAGCAAAAGAACTATAAAACAGAAAGAAAATTCTTCAGCTCCAAAATTTGTTTGGTTCTGTTTTATGATTTCTATCTCTTTTTAAACTTCTCTTTTTGTTCATGTATTTTCCTGATTTTGTTTAGAAACTGCTTATGTTTTTTTGTAGCTCACTTAGCTTAAGACAATTATTTTGAATTTTTAAGACAGTTCATGTGTGCTGTGTGCTTAGTTGCTCAATTGTGTCCCACTCTTTGCGGCCCCATGGACTGTAGCCCACCAGCCTCCTCTGTCTGTCTGAGAATCCCCATTCTCCAGGCAAGAATACTGGAATGGGTTGCCATGCCCTCCTCCAGGGGATCTTCCCAAAAAAAGGGATGGAACTCAGGTTTCCTGCATTGCAGGTGGATTCTTTACCATCTGAGCTACAAGGAAGACAATTCATTGGTCTCCATATCTTTGTTGTCAGTTACTGAAAATTATTTCACTCCCCTGGAGTGTAGTATTTCCCTGGTTGCTCTTGCTCTTTGCATTCTTGTATTAGTGTCTGCACATTTCGCAAAACAGGCACATCTTCTCCTCTTTATGGCAGTGATCCCCAACCTTTTCGACACGAGGGGCTGGTTTTGTGGAAGACAGTTTTTCCACAGACTGACAGGGAGCAGGCGGTGGGGAGAATGATTTGGGGATGATTCAAGCACATTTCATTTACTGTGTACTTATTTCTATTATTGCATCATTTCCACCTCAGATCATCAAGCATTAGATCCTGGAGGTTGAGGACTCCTGCTTCGAAAGACCTTTACCTGTCAGCCCAGTAGAGAGTCTAAGGGTATCTTAAAGCTTTTCTGTGGATGTACACACTCTATCTCTCTAACTTATTCCTGGAGAGGAAGTCTTAGGATTTTATGACTTATCTCAAGCCACAGATCTGTCTTGAGTCCTGAGAGTCACTTAACTTCATCTCCCAAGGGCAGTGCCATGGAATTCTGGAGCACTGGGCTCAATCTCCATGTCTCTCCCTTCCTGCTACAGGAGATACACTGGGTCTATACATTTTCACCCTGTCCTGCATAGTCATGCTAAGTACTGAAAGTTGCCTACTTCTTTCCCTAAGGCAGTGTATAAAGATGCTGGGCCATGGTGTGTAAGCTCCGCTCCTCTCCCCACCTTCTGAAGGAGCAGTCTCAGGGTATTGAGCCTCCTGCCAATCCCAACTAGTTGACTGGATTACTGAAGTCCATCCTGGCTCCTGAGATCTGCATGTCACCTGGGGGGACACATTTGTGGCATATGTAGGGGCATATGGAATGCCAGGTGTGCAGGGGAGCACAGGACAGTTGGCGGGGTGTGCAGTCAGCCATCTGGCAGGGTCCACACACAGACAGATATACTGGACGGTAGGGTTTGTGTGTGGGCTGGCTGACTGGTGGGATCTGTGGGTGGGCTGGCTGACAGAGTCCACAGGCCAGCTGGCCGGGCCTGTGAGATGGTTGTCAAGATCCCTGTCCCAATTGCTGTGAGACCTGTCCCCTTTCTTTGTTCTTTGCTGCCCCCAAACTATCTAGTTATGCTAGTTGCCTCAGTATTCTGGGTGAGAGGGGACAGAAGCGGGCTTATCAGGCAATGCCCTGAAAGACTAGGGAAGCTGCACACTCAACTCTCTCTCTCTTTATCCTGCAGGAGAAATCACAGCCTAAGGAGATCTCTCTTGTGCTGAGTGGTCTGGCTTGTGGGACAAATATGCAGGTAAAGTGAAACTACTTTTTATCCTTTTCTATGCAACTGTTCACAGATGCTGTGCTCCACTGGAGTGTTGGAACCTCTCTACTCAACTCCAGAGCTTTCATAAAGGTATTGATTGTTAAATCAGTGTTTGCATCAGGGGATGAGGACTGAGGCCTCCTATCCTGCCATTTTGCTGACAGATGTTTATATCAGTTCTAGTAATAACAGGCAAAGACTAATAAGCAACTTGAGTGTCCTTTAGTGGGTCATTTGTTAAGCACATTGTGGTACATCCATACAATGAACTACTACTTAGCAATAGAGCAGAATGAAATATTGAGAGATGCAACAACTTGGCTGAACGACAAAGTCATTCTGATGAATGAAAGAATCTAGTGTCCAAAGGTTAAATGCTATGTGATTCCATTTATATGACATTCTCTGAAAGAAAACATCATAATGATGAAAACTTAGTGGTTGCCAGGGTTTGAGGGTGAGCAGGGTGTGACTCCAAAGCCAGAACGTGAGGTTGTTTTATTGGCCTACTGGAACTATTTTATACCCTGATTATGGTGGACATCAAAGTTATTTCATGTTCTGGACTATGGTGTCATTTATGAACCTTGATGATACAGGAGGGAGAGCTTCTTAATTTGGTGGAAGAAAGCTGCTGCTGTTTGATAAATTTTGACTTGTTTATACATATAAACTTATCCAAGTTTGCATATGGTCTTTTTCAGTATGATTGTTAAGGAGGTTTTTATTCCCCATGACATGCTTGACAAAGCGTTCCACTTGTTACCCCAGGGATATCCTCTCTGCTGTTTATAGGGCACTGGGGACTCTGCCTGTCTTCGTTCTGCTGAGAACCCTCTGAGTCCTCCGAGGGGAGGTTTACCTTCTCACTTCAGTGCTTGCTGCAAAGCTGGAGTAGGTGCACGTGTGGTTCCCATGTCTTTTTCCTGAAAAAGTAGCTTGCCAATTTCCATCTGAGATAAATTACTCCATGGAGCAGAATCTTCAAATTGCAGTAGCATTTCTAGTCTGCCAATATGTCTTAACACCTTCCTCAATCCATAGCATTCTTATATCATTCTTATGCCTCAGTTTTATATCCAATATGATGAAGTTGCAAATACAAGCACTCAAATGTTCTCATTCTAAGTAAACAGTCCAAGGGCCTTGTGTTTGGCTTTTTTTTTTCCCTCTCTCTGCTGCCTTCTAGTCTTCCAGAATATTTAGGAAATCTCTGCCATAGCTGGGAAAATAATCTCAGTACTCAAATATTTATTAGGTTACGTTTCCTCTCAGATTAATTTGTACATTACGGCTATTTAATGACATACGTAATTCTAATAAGAAAGGAAGTTACATAAAGGATGAAATAGCTTTAACAAACTCATGGAGGGGGTGTCAGTTGCAATTTAAAGGAAGCCCTGTATACATTTTCTATCTCTTTCTATTCTTCTGCTTTTTTTGCTTCCCTTCCTTCTCACTTTCCTTCCATCCTACTTTTATGAATGAATATGTTAAAAATGAGTTCTAGCCTAAACCAAAAGCATTCCTGAGAAGTAATTGTTAATGTCGTTTTAACAGCTTGTCAAGATTCAGGATTCCTCTTTTCACTACGATGGGGTTTAGGACAAGTAATCCTTGGACATGAGCTTGTTCTCTGGTGCTTTAGAGAAACATCAGAAAATATGGGGAGAAGTTTCTGCTTTTTCTAAAGCTAGGCACTTCTAGACTCTCCAATGCAGATTCTATCTAGGACATCTTTATCCTAAGAGAGGATTAGTATCCATGTGAAAGTCGCCAAAAAGGAAAGATAACTCAGGAATTGAATCATACCCTGGTGATTGGGCAGAACAGCATTGTGTCCATTCTTTTAGAAGTACAGATGGTCTGTTTACTCGGTTTAATAACCATGGCCATAATCTTGACGCGAACTCTATTCCATGACTGAAGAAGTCTTCAGAAGCAATGCCACGAAAGAGAGTGAACCGCATGTTCACTGCTGAGTTGCCAAGCTGAGTCCCAGCCTGTGGCAGTGGTGCCCTCTCACTTCTTTTTGCCTGTGGCTCTGAGGACCAGATGTCCTCTAAAATAATTTGTTTTAAAGTTTTCTTTTCTGTTGTTTATTAAGCTATGTCATTTTATCATCAGAAAGGAGACAGCAATTATTTTCAGGTGTGTTTCTCCTCGTACTTCTTATTGTTGCACAGATTTTTTTTTAATTGCAATCATTACGCACTATTGTGTGCATATCGCCTTTGTCGCCTCTGAAAGTCCATTCTTGTAAGAACATCATATGCTGTTGTAAAAGTGTGCCTCATGCAGAAAAGTACAAAGAAGAAAATGAAAATAATCACAGAAGATCACACCACCTAGAAAAAACAATTTTCGAGAATAATTGATTGCATTTAAAAGGCCTTCTTGGATTAGGTGTAATTGGGATATGGTGTGTGGGCATGTGGGAGGGGAGGAAGAACAGGCTGGAATTACCATGAAGAGTTTTCTCCAATTAAGAATTACCAAGGAAACCAGGTGTTTAGAGGCGAAGGGAAGGAAATTGAGAGGACAGTGCAGGTGTGTGTGTGCATATGTGTGTGTACATGTGTGTCTATGTTCATGTAAAGAAAGGAAGGAGCATGGGGGATGCTCAGAATGGATGAAAGTAGGTAAATCCAGATAACAAATACAGTTAGAACCAGCTTGTAAAGAGAAGAGTTTTCTCTTTGATGTGGTTTCCTGGGGCTGTACAGTATCATCCACAGGGCTAACCTGTATC
The DNA here is from genome assembly GCA_006408675.1 of Madoqua kirkii. NCBI lineage: Eukaryota > Metazoa > Chordata > Mammalia > Artiodactyla > Bovidae > Madoqua > Madoqua kirkii. Next base: position 41,848 of record SJYC01059469.1, read on the forward strand.
TACTCAACAACGGTTTGAACACTTTGGGGATCAACTTCCTAAATGAAATTAAGTCTGTATATTGAAACTACTGGGCTTCCCTGATAGCTCAGCTGGTAAAGAATCCACCTGCAACGGAGGAAACCCCAGTTTGATTCATGGGTCTGGGTCTAGAAGATCTGCTAGAGAAGGGATAGGCTACCCACTCCAGTAGTCTTGGGTTTCCTAATTCAAGTCATCTGAAAATGTCCAAGTGGACTTGTCTGTGAGTCTACACGTGTGTGTATTTGTGTGTATTTTCCATGGCTAAACAAAGAGAGATGCAGAGCCATTGCTTGGGACTTAATAAGAGAAATAGAGAGTACACACAGTTTGTCAGCTTCTTCCTGGTGAGTAGGGTTTAGAAACCCTTCACTGTTAGCCAAGTCTCAGGTCAACCTATGCTGGCTTTATTCTTTAGTCCAGAGAAAGGCCACAGCTTCCTTTGCAACTGCGCCCAGATCCCAGGGTATAGAGGCCTGGCCCACGATGGTTCATTGAAATCCAGAGAAGCCAAGAAGCAGAAACCAGCACTTTGAATGCCACATAGTTTTGTTTTGTTTAGCTTTTTCTTCTCCCTTCCCTTCCCCTAGGAGGCCCTGGCTGCTGAGTCCCAAGGAACATAATAACACATCTTAGATTTAATCAATTTTAGACTCTCAGGTCTGTTTGCTGACTAGTTTGGGTGTATTGAATTTCCTCAGCAGGTTGGGAAGGGGAGCAGTGGCTTACAGCCCAGGATGGAGCTTGACTTTGTGCCTGAATGTTTTATCCTTTGTTTGTGACAAATCCAGTAAAGATTGGTTGTGTAACTCTGCTGAGTGGCTTCTTGCCTGCTAGCTACCCCCAGACAATAGAGTTTTATCACACTGAATCACCATAATAAGAATCATTACCAATATGTCTCTTGGATAAATAGCTGCTTTTTGACTAAGCTTGCCCTTCAGGGTTAAATAGTTAAAGACCCATACATCTCCTGTCATTAACAAGTTAGCAGATAAATAGTTCTATTTAGTAATTTTCTTTGCTGGTTTAGACAGTTATAAATTCACATAAATGCAGACAGTTTTCATTTGCAGCCCCCACTTAGCATTCTGTATTATTGATGCTTGCCAAATAAAATACAACCTCTCCCTTTGCTTGGCAGGCAGCTAGAAGAGTTTATTGGGAACCCTCCCGCTCCAATATTCTTTCCTGATTCTGATGCTGGAGTCACTCCAGAGTCAGATCCTTTTTACTCAGGAGCAAGTTGATCTCACAAGATTGACTTTGTTCCTTGAGTGCAGAGAACTATAATAAAGACCGGCATTCAGCAGTCTATCTGTGGTTCTACAGCAATAATTAGATTTGAATTAGAAAGAATAAGAACCTCTGAACACCAGGAGAAGGAAGGACTGTAAAGAATGTGCAACTTTGTCTTGTTATAGATGAGGAAATTTGGTCGAAGAGAGGGAACTGCTTTATCCAGGGTCACACGATTAATCTAAATTGGGAAAAAAGTAAAGGTCCACATTGCCAGTCCTCTAAGAGATGTGATTCTCTCTAACAGCATTTGCATGAGTTCTTTTGGGTTAGGGTGACAGTTTCCACAATGGACCTGTTAAAAAGAAAAAGCTGCTGGGGAGAGAGCAAACCTATCTAAAAGTCTTGTCCTTCCACTTAAGCAATTAACAAGAGCTCCTTTATTTGGGAAATTGCCAATGATGACTCAGCCAAAAAGATAACATGGAACTTCTCTAAGTCCTGTTGAAGCTGGACTCACCCCAAACTTCTGACACTAATGTCAAGAGCATGAACAAAATCCTGGGACCCTTGCCCTTGCAGAGTACCTCTTCTGCTCATCAGAGAGGCCCCTCCATTCCTACAGCACTTGGGGCTTTTGACCACCCCCCCTCATTTTAGATTTTTCTATGTAATGATCCTTTAACCTCCCTGATCCACTGTTTCTGATTTCTCTTCTCTGGAAATCAGGTCTTCCCCTAACTTGAACTTGTGTTCTTGATAAAGGACATTTGGGAGGGTCATAGCAACTCAGCACCCAGTCAGCCAGGCTGCCAGACTCATAGTGACCTTGTGCCCAGCTTTAATGATATGCATGTCTTAATAAGAGAAATAGAGAGTACACAGAGTTTGTCAGCTTCTTCCTGGTGAGTAGGGTTTAGAAACCCTTCACTGTTAGCCAAGTCTCAGGTCAACCTATGCTGGCTTTATTCTTTAGTCCAGAGAAAGGCCACAGCTTCCTTTGCAACTGCGCCCAGATCCCAGGGTATAGAGGCCTGGCCCACGATGGTTCATTGAAATCCAGAGAAGCCAAGAAGCAGAAACCAGCACTTGGAATGCCGCATAGTTTTGTTTAGCTTTTCTTCTCCCTTCCCTTCCCCTAGGAGGCCCTGGCTGCTGAGTCCCAAGGAACATAATAACACATCTTAGATTTAATCAATTTTAGACTCTCAGGTCTGTTTGCTGACTAGTTTGGGTGTATTGAATTTCCTCAGCAGGTTGGGAAGGGGAGCAGTGGCTTACAGCCCAGGATGGAGCTTGACTTTGTGCCTGAATGTTTTATCCTTTGTTTGTGACAAATCCAGTAAAGATTGGTTTTGTAACTCTGCTGAGTGGCTTCTTGCCTGCTACCTACCCCCAGACAATAGAGTTTTATCACACTGAATCACCATAATAAGAATCATTACCAATATGTCTCTTGGATAAATAGCTGCTTTTTGACTAAGCTTGCCCTTCAGGGTTAAATAGTTAAAGACCCATACATCTCCTGTCATTAACAAGTTAGCAGATAAATAGTTCTATTTAGTAATTTTCTTTGCTGGTTTAGACAGTTATAAATTCACATAAATGCAGACAGTTTTCATTTGCAGCCCCCACTTAGCATTCTGTATTATTGATGCTTGCCAAATAAAATACAACCTTTCCCTTTGCTTGGCAGGCAGCTAGAAGAGTTTATTGGGAACCCTCCTGCTCCAATATTCTTTCCTGATTCTGATGCTGGAGTCACTCCAGAGTCAAATCCTTTTTACTCAGGAGCAAGTTGATCTCACAAGATTGACTTTGTTCCTTGAGTGCAGAGAACTATAATAAAGACCGGCATTCAGCAGTCTATCTGTGGTTCTACAGCAATAATTAGATTTGAATTAGAAAGAATAAGAACCTCTGAACACCAGGAGAAGGAAGGACTGTAAAGAATGTGCAACTTTGTCTTGTTATAGATGAGGAAATTTGGTCGAAGAGAGGGAACTGCTTTATCCAGGGTCACACGATTAATCTAAATTGGGAAAAAAGTAAAGGTCCACATTGCCAGTCCTCTAAGAGATGTGATTCTCTCTAACAGCATTTGCATGAGTTCTTTTGGGTTAGGGTGACAGTTTCCACAATGGACCTGTTAAAAAGAAAAAGCTGCTGGGGAGAGAGCAAACCTATCTAAAAGTCTTGTCCTTCCACTTAAGCAATTAACAAGAGCTCCTTTATTTGGGAAATTGCCAATGATGACTCAGCCAAAAAGATAACATGGAACTTCTCTAAGTCCTGTTGAAGCTGGACTCACCCCAAACTTCTGACACTAATGTCAAGAGCATGAACAAAATCCTGGGAGCCTTGCCCTTGCAGAGTACCTCTTCTGCTCATCAGGGAGGCCCCTCCATTCCTACAGCACTTGGGGATTTTGACCACGCCCCCTCATTTTAGATTTTTCTATGTAATGATCCTTTAACCTCCCTGATCCACTGTTTCTGATTTCTCTTCTCTGGAAATCAGGTCTTCCCCTAACTTGAACTTGTGTTCTTGATAAAGGACATTTGGGAGGGTCATAGCAACTCAGCACCCAGTCAGCCAGGCTGCCAGACTCATAGTGACCTTGTGCCCAGCTTTAATGATATGCATGGTGACCAGGTCTCTGACAGATGGGTGGAGAACAATGAGATGGTTGCAACTAATTTTTAAAAGTTTCCAAACCACCACTCCATATCGATACAGGATGCTGTCTCACTCAGGATTTCCCTCTACAGGGAATTCTGTGGCTTGAGAACTGGGCATGCCTATCCACCTGGACAAGTCCACCCACAGCTTGAGAGCCAGATGGCTGAGTGGATGGAGCTGGAGGAGGCAAATGGTTGAGCAGCCAGGAAGTTGCCTGCAGGGAGTCAGAAGACAGATGATAATGCCAAATGTCCTTGGCTGTCCAAGGCCAGGAAACCCAGAACATGCTGGGCAACTACCGAAGGGAAATACATCTTTGAAATATACTCTGAAGGACACAGGACCCAGAGGTTGCTGTTAGAGAATTGCAGGATTGATTCCAGCCATCTCCTCTATTTCTAGGACTAGTGATTAGGCTGCTTTATGAGAGGTCCATGACCTACCATGTAAAGGGGGTAGATTAAAAAACCAAGAAAAACTGTGAAATCAGCCTTGAACCACCTGATTGTAGCTTAATCTTGGGGTAGAAATGCATTTTCTTTTGACACTGTATTTCCTACCTGAAGCTAGACTTCATGCCGACAGGAAAAGCCATCTGTTTGGGGAGGATATTGTTATTATTTGTTTAATGTTGAGAGCTAAATGGCTCACTTTGACAAGCTCCAGAGGTTGGTATAATTCGGCTGGCAGTCTGAACTTAGAAGTGGCCACCTGAGGGCCTTGAGACAAAACACGAAGCAAGTAAGAAACACAGTCATTTCTCCATGCCTGACCTTTACAGTGAGGCCTTTTGTATTTCATGAAGGAAAGAAAAGGGGTATCTTAGTTTGGGCTGCTTTGAAAAAATTGCATTGACTGGATGGCTTAAACAAGAAACATTTGTCACAGTTCCGAAGGCTGAGAAGTCTAAGATCAAGGCACAGGCAGATTTTGTGTCTTTTGAGGACACGCTTCCTGGTTTGCAGAAGACTGCTTTTTTGCTATGTGTTCACATGGTTTACAAAAGAGAAAGCTCTGGTTTTCTTCTCTGCTAGTAAGGGCACTGAGTACATCAGGGGCTCCACCCTTGTGACCTCATCTAAATCTAATTGTCTCCCAAAGACCCCAAATATCACAGCTCCAAATATCACATTGGGAATTAGGGTTTCAACGTACGAACATTCAGCACATAGCAAAGGATTCAGAGGCTGACTCCAAAAAACATGAGAGAGGAAAGCAGGCAATAACTTACAGAAATCATTATTTGTTTATGGCTACAGTGAGTCTTCATTATGGTGCACAGCTTGTCACTGTGATGGCTTCTCTTGTTGCAGAGTATGTGCTCTATGGCACATGGGCTCAATGGTTGTGGTACAAGGGCTTAGTTGCCTCATGGCAGGTAGACTCTTCCCAGATGAGGGGTGGACCCATGTGCCTTGCATTGGCAGGTGGATTCTTAACCACTGGACCACAAGGGAAACCCAAGAGTAGCTTTTTGAATGCTAAATGCTGGTGGTATTTTTCAAAGTATCTTATTTTAGAGTTGGCCTAATTAAAGAATCCATTTTAATTCTCACATATCAAATAAGATAAATTGAATATCCCTATATTGAAAGGCAACGCCAAAGAAAGCTCAAACTACTGTACAATTGCACTCATCTCACATGCTAGTAAAGTAATGCTCAAAATTCTCCAAGCCAGGCTTCAGCAGTGTGTGAACCGTGAACTTCCTGTTGTTCAAGCTGGTTTTAGAAAAGGCAGAGGAACCAGAGATCAAATGGCCAACATCTGCTGGCTCATGGAAAAAGCAAGAGAGTTCCAGAAAAACATCTATTTCTGCTTTATTGACTATGCCAAAGCCTTTGACTGTGTGGATCACAACAAACTGTGGAAAATTCTGAGAGATGGGAATACCAGACCACCTGACCTGCCTCTTGAGAAATCTGTATGCAGGCCAGGAAGCAACAGTTAGAACTGGACATGGAACAACAGACTGGTTCCAAATAGGAAAAGGAGTGCGTCAAGGCTGTATATTGTCACGATGCTTATTTAACTTCTATGCAAAGTACATC
>SJYC01059470.1:0-13208 GCA_006408675.1 Madoqua kirkii
GAACTGTGGTATTGGAGATGACTCTTGAGAGTCCCTTGGACTGCAAGGAGATCCAACCAGTCCATTCTGAAGGAGATCAGCCCTGGGATTTCTTTGGAAGGAATGATGCTAAAGCTGAAAGTCCAGTACTTTGGCTACTTCATGTGAAGAGTTGACTCATTGGAAAAGACTCTGATGCTTGGAGGGATTGGGGGCAGGAGGAGAAGGGGACAACAGAGTATGAGATGGCTGGATGGCATCACTGACTTGATGGACGTGAGTCTGAGTGAACTCTGGGAGTTGGTGATGGACAAGGAGGCCTGGCGTGCTGCGATTCATGGAGTCGCAAAGAGTCGGACATGACTGAGCAACTGAACTGAACTGATGCAGAGAGATATCTGGGGTGACTGGGGTCTCTCTCCCTAGTGTCTTTCACATCCTCCCAGCAAGGCTGACTCAGACGTGTTCTCATAGCAATGATGGAGGAACAAGAAGGAAAGCAAAAACTCTGTGAGTGCTTCCACAAATTTCTGCTGACGTTAAGTTTCCTTACTGTCTCACTGGTCAAAGCAAGTGACACAGCCAAACTGAGAGTCAGCGCATGGGGACAGTTTTAAAGACATAATACGGTGAAGCTATTAATCAGGGTCATCCATGCGGTCATTCTATAACACTATAGAGAAACCCAGCTTGCTCAGTAGTGGTTCTACCAAATCCTTGCCTTCTTTAGGACAGTGATGACATTTAGACAGATTACACTCATGGGCAATTTTGGTCTCTACTGCATGACACCTCGTAAGGCTGAGTTTCCTAGAAGAGCTTTGGTTCCTGCCTCTCTTTCCTCCCAATCTGACTCTAATTGACTTTCAGCCCTAGCAGCAGGCCTGGATTGCTGGGCATCCATTCTACCATCAGAACCCAAAGCAAGAGCCCAGTATCTCCTTGTTCAGCTTTTGCCTCCTTTCCTTGTGTGTTTGAGGGAGACAGTGTATGTGCAGAGAAGCCCAGAGAATCAAAGGAACTTTATTAGGCAGGGTTCCAGAGAAACAGACCCAGTAGGATAATGTGTGTATGTACCTATATACAGAGAAAGAGAGGATATATACATCCCTATAATAAAATCATTTTATATAGAAAATGTTTTATTATGAGAATTGACTAGTGTGATGATGGAGCCTAGGAAATCCCATAGTTTGCCATCTGCCGCCTGGAGGCCCAAGAAAGCTGGTGGTTTCTTTCAGCCTGACTCAGAAGGTCTGAGAGTCGGGGGAGCTGATGGTATAAGTCCTAGTCTGAGAACAGAAGATCCATCTCAAGAGCAAATTCTCCCTTCCTCCTAGCTTGATTCAGGCCCTCAGTGGATTAGATGATGCCCACCCTCCCTGGAGAGGGCCATCAGCTTTACTCAGTCTACTGAGTCATATGCTAATCTCATCCAGAAACACCCTCAAGACACATTCAGAAATAACATTTTAAACCAAATATCTGAGTGCCCTGTAGGCCAGTCAAGTTGGCACATGAAATTAACCATTACAAGAACAGTCAGTGGAGACTGGAGAATGAGGACAGGATTCCCTGGAGATTGTGTGTGTGAATCATAGATTCCCAGAGAAGGGAGGAACGCTGGGAGTCACACCCCAGGGGCAGTGATCTCCACGTTGTGTCTCCAGAATATATTTAGGGAACTCAGGTTATAGATTTCAACCCCTTAGAGCTTGTGTTGTGCTCAGTCACTCAGTCATGTCCATCCGACCCTTTGTGACCCAATAGACTGCAACCTACCAGGCTCCTTTGTCCTTGGAGATTCTCCAGGAAAGAATACGGGAGTGGGTTGCCATGCCCTCCTAGAGGGGATCTTCCCAACCCAAGGATTGAACTCAGTCTCCTGCACCGCAGACATATTTACTGACTGAGTCACTGGAGAAGCCAGATCCTGTTCCACATATTGCATTTTCTGGATTCATTTCTTAGAGTTTGCTGCTTTTATTTTGGCCTTCATGTTATACAGCGTCAAAGACTGGGGAAAGTGTCTGGGTCTATAACATTTAGGAAGAGACTTGACTACATGTTTCAACCTGTCTCTCTCATTCTCCTTACCCCACTCAATACAGGGACCTTGACCCTCGACACACTCACGGTGCAGCTTTCTTAACCCCTTTCCATTTCCTATTTCTTAATCTAGACCTTGAGTTGACTTCATCATCCTGTTTTAACTTGCTATTCCTCTTCCAGCTAGTGCAGAGTCCATTCTGTCTGTTTCTTTTACTTGATCCTCTTTTCCTAATTTTTTCTTTCAAGCCTTAGGCTTCACCTCTGTATTCCCAAAAAAGTACCAGTTGGCTATTTTTCTACTTAAGGTCAGTGTCAGAGTGACATAAACGTTATATTCTCTGACATAATCCTGAGAAAGAGGGTACAGGGGGAAGAAAGAAAGAAATATTCTTTGAATATTAGAGTCTTGATGCCACTGGAATTTCATAAATGCTATATTAAGATGGATAACGTGATGGCTCAGAAGATAAAGAGTCTGCCTGCAATGTGGGAGACCTGAGTTTGATCCCTGGATTGGGCAGACCCCCTGGAGAAGAAAATGGCAACTCACTCCAGTGTTCTTGCCTAGAAAATCCCATGGATGGAGGAGGAGCCTGGCGGGCTGCAGTCTATAGGGTCGCAAAGAGTCGGACACAACCGAGTGACTTCACTTTCACTTTCCTTGCTTTATGAAACAGGAGCTGGGAAACTCAGTAGGGTAAAGGATTCTATACCTAGATACATAGTCAATTGTTTTATGGAGGCTGGACTCAAGTCTTTTGACTCCTAGCTCTGAGTTCTTCATCCATTGATGATACTTAGAGATTGGAAGTGTCTTCTATACCTGAAAATGTTCAAGCAAAAAACTTAATACCTTTGTATCAAGGAAGGATTTATATTAATTGGCCTCAGAGGTCTTTACTAACTCTGAGATTCAGAGATACGGAATCTAATCCCTCAATATACAGATGAGGCAACCAAGAGAAGTCAAACAGCACACACTGTTGGCCATAGGCTTATGATGTAAATTGTGATCTTCTGTCCTTGATTGGCATTCTTTTCTTACACTCTCCATCTTAAGTGTGTCTGGCATAGATGAGAACTGCAGTCCTGGGTGTTTCTCACCCTAGTGAAAGTGAAGTGAGAGTGAAAGTCACTCAGTCATGTCTGACTCTTTGCGATTCCATGGACTACACACTCCATGGAATTCTCCAGGCCAGAATACTGGAGTGGGTAGCCTTTCCCTTCTCCAGGGGATCTTCCCAAGCCAGGGATCAAACCCAGGTCTCCCATATTGCACGCGGATTCTTTCCCAGCTAAGCTACAAGGGAACATCTCACCCTAGAGTAGCTTCATATGTCCTGAATCTCAGTGCTCTAGGGCATGAGAGAAAATCCTGTTCCTTGTATTTGTATTTGCTGGATTCTTTTCAGTTGCTCCTAGGCCAGGAATTCGTTTTTTAACGTTTACTGTAAAGTTGCACAGCAATTATTTGGATCATTTAAAGTAATTGATTTTTTTTCTTGCATTTTTTTTTTTCTCAATTCCTCTGGAAGAATATAAATGAACACACAAAGAAGAAAGAGGCAATTTTGGAAAGAAACACCTTGAATTCCTTTCTCAGATGATGGTTTTCTCATCCCTAATGGTTTTTCTCTTCCTGAAATTAATACAACTGAATTTCCCCACCAAATTCTCTTAATAAGGAAGAAGATGGAGCTGGTATTTCTGGAGTCTGGAGACAGAACTCTAAGATCCTCCCTCATTACTTACCTTGACATTTCTTCGAAGCCTTTAGTCTTTGTTTTAATAGAATTTCACATCCTACTCTCCAACCTATGCATTTTGCCTGTCAGTTGGTTTTTAAGTGTTTCAACTTACATACCAGGAACTAAAATGGATTCTGTAGGACAGGCTGCCATATTTATCCTACAACATAATCTATCTCAGCGATATTGCCAGCTATTCTTTGGGGGCATTCTTCTTCTTCTTCTTCTTTTTTTTTTTTTTTTAACATAGGTAAGGAATAGATTTATCAATATTCTTTGTAAAGAGATTGCAGGAAAATGGGGCACAAGAGATCTCAAGTGAGTTCCTGGAATGGGCCACCAAGTGAGATTCTTTGGTTTCACACAGGAAAGAATTAAAGAGTGAGCTATGGTCAAGCAAAATCAGACATACACATTCCATAGGCAGAATGTGGGCCTTTCAGATGCGTGCCTGCGTGCTAAATCACTACAGTCTTGTCTGACTCTTTGCAATCCTATGGACAGTGGCTGTAGGAAACATATGAGAAAACATAATGAGACTTGAGTTCAGTCCCTGAGTTGGGACGATCCCCTGGAGGAGAGCATGGCAGCCCACTCCAGTATTCTTGCCTGGGGAATCCCATGGACAGAGGCCCCTGGTAGCGTGCAGTCCATAGGGCTGCAAAGAGTTGGCTATGACTGAAATGACTTAGCATGCAAAGATATTAAAATTACATTCTATTTCTTTAAGAGAAACACCTTCCCCAATATATTTTATATATAGTGTCTTGCAATATTAAGAGCTAACTTTTGAATGTTTTATACATAGTCTCTCTTCATCCTCTGCAAAGTAAGAACAACATCATCGGCTCCATTTTCAAAGATGAATTGCAGCCGCAAAGGAGTGAAGTAACCTGCCCAAAGTCACATAACAAGTGAAGGAGTGGAGGTGTGTTTCTGATGAGCTCAGACAGCGCACTCCAGAACCACCTTTCCTTCTGGCTCCTCTGCATGAGTTTCATCCCATTCCCAGTCAATGGTTGCTGCTCCAGCTGACAGGCTACTTTTCCCAGTGATGATTGTTCTAGAAGCAGATCCCAGTGTCTTGTGTATCACAGGATAGTTTGTTTCTCGCCTGTTCCTCCAGTGAAGGAGAGAACGAAAGAGCCCCTTGGCCATTTTCAGATATCCTCTGTCTATTCAAGAAAAACAGGCCATTTGTATCAAAAGTAAAAACCGTATCAAATCAAAACAAAAATGCAGTGACTTAGATACCGCAGGGAACTAATCTTGGAGGCACTTAAACCAGCAAGGATGAAGTCTTTAGCTCAGGGGGTGTCACACTATAAACCTGCAGGGAGAAGACTCAATCATGATGGACAAGGTTTCTGGGAAGACAGTCGCCCAGAGCTGGGTTCTATTGCTCCCTTGCTTTTGGGCTGTGCATTGTCTATCTGCCCGCATTCTCTTCTGTTCTTCCTTTTACCCCTTGCTCAGCCATTTCCCCTGGCTTGTATCATCAAAGGATAGTCTGTCCTTTGGGAACAAGGGTAGTACTATTACCTTGATCCACTTTGTTTCAGAGACAATTGCAATTTCTTCCAGCACTATACCCTTAAACTTGGGGATGTCTGGCACTATGCCACCAGCACCCCAAGAAAGGGACCATTGACTGTCTCAGTTCTGGTTCTCTGGAGTCATGGCACACCTCACCATCCTGCCTAATTTACTCTTCATTCAACAGTATGTATTAAGCATCTACTTTGTGTAAACCCTGGGCTAGAAACTGTCGATAAAACAATAAAGCATAGATGCTCCCAATATCTGGAAGACTCAGATAACTAGACTCAACGGGCACTCAGTTAATAAACAGTGCAAATCTATGCAAACTTGTACCGGGTAAAAGGAGATGTGTATGATGATACTGTGAGAACATTTAGCAGGCACCCCTGACATTGCCTGAGAGAGTTTAAAAGGAAAAAAAAAAAGACTTCTGCAAAAACTAAAAGACAAAAAGACAAACAAATATAAGTCAGGTAAAAGTAGACGAAGGGCAGAGCATCCCAGGCAGAGAGCATCACAGAACACCTTTGAGGCCAGAAGGCAGATACCACAAATAAAAGTGACATAAAATGAGGCTGTAGAGCTGAGTGAGATTATGCCAAGTCTTCTAGGTCATGTGCATGACCTTATGGGAAGAGCATAGGAAGCCATTGAAGTGTTAGTGAGGGAATGGCTGGGGATCTCAACATAATCAAAGTTATGGTCTGGCAAAGATTGTTCTGGCTTCAGCATGGAAAATGGATTAGAAAGAAGGAAGAGGGGATTAGAGAAATCAATTAAGAAGCTATTAAAGATGTTCAGGCAGAAAGGCTTAGACGAGAACACTGACACTGGAGCTAGAGATAAATGTCGAGATAAGAAAGACACAGGAATACAAATTCAATAGGAATTGCTGATAGATAGATAAGGAGGAAGTAAAGAATGACTTCTACTTTCTGGGTTGCAAAAGTAGATGAGTTGCATGACATTCAGTGATATAGGGCACCGGAAGAGGGCCAGGTTTGGGGATAAAAATCACGTTTGGTTTTCAGTCTTTTTTTTTTTTTCACTTAGACCCTTCTAGCTTTGAAATAAAGGTATGGCAACCAGATATACGAGTCTCTGGTTTAGAAGAGAAGTCTGAATCAGAAGTATAAATTTGAGAGTCACTGGCATAAAGAAGATAATTAAAACCATAGATAAAGAGATGACTTAGGGAGGGAATTTCAAGCCAGAGAAGATGAATTACAACTAAGCCTTCAGTTCAGTTCAGTTCACTTCCGTCCCTCAGTTATGTCTGACTCTTTGCAACTCCATGGACTGCAGCATGCCAGGCCTCCCTTTCGATCACCAACTCCCGGAGTTCACTCAGACTCAGGTCCATGGAGTCAGTGATGCCATACAACCATTTCATCCTCTGTCATCCCCTTCTCCTCCTGCCTTCAATCTTTCCCACCATCAGGGTCTTTTCAGTGAGTCAGTTCTTCACATCATGTGGCCAAAGGACTGGAGTTTCAGCTTCAGTATCAGTCCTTCCAATGAATATTCAGGACTGATTTCCTTTAGGATGGACTGGTTGGATCTCCTTGCCATCCAAGGGACTCTTAAGAGATGCGGGTTCGATCCCTGGGTCCAGAAAATCTCTTGGAGAAGGAAATGGCAACCCATACCGGCTTACTGGAAGGAGCTTGCACTCCAGATAGGAAGCCTGGACGTGGTGTCCTCTCCACCACAGTTGACCTTGACTAGCATCTCTCACTGCTCTGCACTAGTTCTCAACAACTGACGTTGCCCCCCAAGCCTTTCCTGACATCTTGCAAAACCAACTGCATGAGGAAATGGGCTTTTTTGTTGTTGTTGTCGTTCTTTCTCAGGTTTTTAATTGTACAAATTCCATCTGACAGTGTATCTCAGCCAATACCCTAAGGGGACTTTAAAGATTTCTCAATAAGATGAAAATAGGTGCTTAGTTTGTGTCTATAGTCTTATACTGACAGCCATGACTTGCTTTGAAAAAGTTTGACTTTGGCAGGGCTCTCTAGTTCAGACTAAGAATATTAAAGTTCACATCAATGCCAAGCCTTAAATGGTAATGCAAGTTCAACTTTAAACAAATTTAGGTGAAGATTACCTAAAAACAAATGATGGGGGTAAAATGCTATTTTTCTTTTGTATTTAGGCAGGATTTTCTGGGCATTCACAAACTAGTAGGAGTCAAATCAGTTAAAGGCATATCATCATTAGAGAGCAGCTGCCTTACTTGGGCCTCCCAGGCAGTCCTAGTGGTAAAGAACCTGCCTGCCAGTGCAGGAGGCATGAGAGATGCGGGTTCGATCCCTGGGTCCAGAAAATCTCTTGGAGAAGGAAATGGCAACCCATTCCAGTAGTCTTGCCTGGAGAACCCCATAGAGGAACCTGGAGGACTCTAGTCCATAGGATCACAAAGAGTCAGACAGTACTGAAGCAACTTAGCACAGGACACTACTAGCCCAGACTAGCCTTACTAGCCCAGATTTTTCTTACTGGAAAAGTGTTGGCTTGCTGAGGAAGGCTTTGAGTGTTGGCCTCCAAAAAGTCTTCCAGCCAGGAGGTGGCGCTGCAGGCTATATCCAGTAGAGCTTTCCAGCTTTCTTTCTGTTCTTCACCTTAATAACAGACTTTTGGTGCAGAGGTTAAAGCGTCTGCCTGCAGTGTGGGAGACGTGGGTTCGATCCCTGGGTCGGGAAGATCCCCTGGAGAAAGAAATGGCAACCCACTCCAGTATTCTTGCCTGGAGAGTCCCATGGACGGAGGAGCTTGGTGGGCTAGAGTCCACGGGTCTCCAAAGAGTTGGACACGACTGAGCCACTTCACTTCACTTCACTTCACTACATGTGTAATTGTTCAATCGCTGGGTTGGGAAGAGTCCCTGGAGAAGGTAATGGCTACCCACTCCAGTGTCCTTGCCTGAGGAATTCCATGGACAGAGGAACCTGGCAGACTACAGTCCATGGGGTTCAAAGAGTCAGACAAGACTGACTATTTATCTCTTTCACTTTCATTTTTTGTATATGTAATACTTTAAATTTAACTTGGTAATTACTTACCTTTATTTTCTCTTTTTGCCCCTTTTCTATGCTTTTTCTTTCTTTTCCTCTCTCATACCATAGCAAAACTTATTGTAATTTAGTCCTATATAGCGAAAGCCTTACAAGACCATAGGTTGATTCTACTAAAAATATTTGTGTGTTTGCATGTATACATGTATTTGAAGTTGCTTTTCTAGTATTTTCCACCTCTATTCCACAATTCTGTGTCAACCACACATAAGAGGTTTTATATACTAACAAAGTTACAATTTGGGATTCTACCCTAAGATTACACTTTCACTTTTCACTTTCATGCATTGGAGAAGGAAATGGCAACCCACTCCAATGTTCTTGCCTGGAGAATCCCAGGGATGGTGGAGCCTGGTGGGCTGCCATCTATGGGGTCGCACAGAGTCAGACATGACTGAAGAGACTTAGCAGCAGCAGCAGCAGATGAATATTATCCTTGTTCTTTAGAATAAGCTTCCTGATCTGTTTTCTTATAGAATTATATGGTAGCCTCCCCTATGCTGCTGTTGTGCACACATGCCCCTATGCCATGTTTGCCATACTCCTGTTTTTCTTGCAGATTGTTTCTTCTTTTAATCTTTTCCCTTATGTCTGTGGACACAAGCTAGATATCATATTGGCAGCTTGAGTCACTGTGAATGAACAGACAAAGAATTAATGGATAGTTGGCTGAAATCCTTCATGTTGTGGCTTTAGGAAATAAACTGTTTTGTCAATCTAGTTCTCATAAAACAATCTAGTTCCCCTATGTTCTCAGAAAACATATGCCAACCAGTGGAGCCTTGCAGTCTCCGTATCATCCATCTTGCTGTCTTTTCATGATGTATTTTGGTCCCTGTTGTATACGTATTTGTAGTTTATTTTATACCAAGGACAAACTTATCAGATAGAAGATTCTCCAGGTCCCAACAGCAAGTGCACAAACTTTGTGCAAAGGTCTTGGAGACTCCTCTTGCAAGATCTTCAATCAAATTCATGAGAATTATACCCTCCCTATTTTTCTCTGACTCCTTTGTCTCAGCAGAGTGGGAGAACCATACATTTTCAAACTTGAAAAATTGTAAAATTTGGCAGGAAGTTGTCCTGAAAGCCATGGCATTATGCTCACCTAGAAGCCATCCCAATGCCAGAAACCTGATCCCTGTCTAAGACAACTGTTCAATAGAACCAGCCTGGAAAAATCTCAGCCTTAGTCTTGGCTTGGTACTCTGTGCCATTCAGACATCAGTACAAGCATCACTTCTTCAGAGGAGCCATTCCTGACCAGCCAAAATTAAGCAGTTTTTTGGATTCTTGCTATCACATTGCCCCATTTCACCTCTCTGTCTCATGGAATCTGATATTTCCTTTCTTTCATATGTATATTGGTATGTGTTTATTATTGTTCTTCTGCAAAGGAAAAATAATTCCAGAAAATAAAGGACACAGTCTGCTTTATTTGCTTATTCCAGTACTGGGTCAATTAGCCCCAGCTGTGTAACAAGCCATCCCTGAAAGTTAGTGGCCTAAAACAACAAACTATTTCTTTGTGTGTTTATGGTTCTGTGACTCAGCAATTTGGGAGGCACTCTGCTGAGACTGTTTTTCTCTTCTCATCATGGTGTCAGCAGGATTCACTCATGTATTTGCAGTAAACAAATGGTCAATACATTACTCTCATCAGGCAGGGAATCCTGGACTCATTCAATTAGTGATGGCCACAGGGTTCCCATGAGCAACAAGAAAGGGTAAAGGCCAATGATCAAGAGCATTTTTGTTAAAGCCTGATTGCATGATACATGCTAATATCCCCATTGGCCAAAGCAGGTCACGTGGTCAAGCTCAGCCTAAAGGAGGAGAGATATACACTCTTTTCATGGAGGAAATGTCAAAGTCACATTGCAAAGAGGCTACAGAATCGGAAACCAGATACAGAGAAGGGAGAAATTGATGACCCTCTGCAATTTATAAGTGCATGGTGCATGACAGTCACTCAGTAAGTGCTTATTGAGTGGATAAATACATGAGCAAATCAAAAATTAGTTATCCACATCTACCAAGTGGAATCTCAGGCCCCTCATATAAGTTCCATCTTATGATACTAAGTATCATGTTTACAGGTTTTGGATCTATCTTTAAAGAATTGACCTAGAAAAGCATATTGATCGACTAGAGTTAACAGTAGAGATGGTCATGTGGGAGTGTGTGCTTATTAGAGCTCCTGTATCCAAGGTGGTGGAGGCACTTCAAAGAGAAAGCTAGAAAAGTGTGCCATAGACCACATCACCAGAGGCACAAATCTATCAATTTAGAAAATGAACAACAGTAAATTCAAACATCAGAAACCAATGGGCTAGGTTTTTGCAATCAGCCATAATTTTTATTTATGTCCTAAAAGCCGTTTATTAACTTCTCTACATAATCAGTTCAGTTCAGTTCAGTCACTCAGTCATGTTCAACCATTTGCTCCCATGAGCAACAAGAAAGGGTAAAGGCCAATGATCAAGAGCATTTTTGTTAAAGCCTGATTGCATGATACATGCTAATATCCCCATTGGCCAAAGCAGGTCACGTGGTCAAGCTCAGCCTAAAGGAGGAGAGATATACACTCTTTTCATGGAGGAAATGTCAAAGTCACATTGCAAAGAGGCTACAGAATCGGAAACCAGATACAGAGAAGGGAGAAATTGATGACCCTCTGCAATTTACAAGTGCATGGTGCATGACAGTCACTCAGTAAGTGCTTATTGAGTGGATAAATACATGAGCAAATCAAAAATTAGTTATCCACATCTACCAAGTGGAATCTCAGGCCCCTCATATAAGTTCCATCTTATGATACTAAGTATCATGTTTACAGGTTTTGGATCTATCTTTAAAGAATTGATCGACTAGAGTTAACAGTAGAGATGGTCATGTGGGAGTGTGTGCTTATTAGAGCTCCTGTATCCAAGGTGGTGGAGGCACTTCAAAGAGAAAGCTAGAAAAGTGTGCCATAGACCACATCACCAGAGGCACAAATCTATCAATTTAGAAAATGAACAACAGTAAATTCAAACATCAGAAACCAATGGGCTAGGTTTTTGCAATCAGCCATAATTTTTATTTATGTCCTAAAAGCCATTTATTAACTTCTCTACATAATCAGTTCAGTTCAGTTCAGTCACTCAGTCATGTTCAACCATTTGCGACCCCATGGACTGCAGCACTCCAGGCTTCCCTGTCCATCACCAGCTCCCAGAGCTTGCTCAAATTCATGTACATGTAGTTGATGATGTCATTCCATTATCTCATTCTCTGTCAACCCTTCTCCTCATGCTTTCAATCTTTCCCAGAATCAGGGTCATTTCCAATGAGTCAGTTCTTCGCATCAGGAGGCCAAAGTATTGGAGCATCAACTTCAGCATCAGCCCTTCCAGTGAATATTCAGGACTGATTTCCTCTAGGATGGACTGGTTCGATCTCCTTGCAGTCCAAGGAACTCTCAAGAGTCTTCTCCAACCCCACAGTTCAAAAGTATCAATTCTTCAGTGTTCAGCTTTCTTTATAGTCCAACTCTCACATCCATGCATAACTACTGGAAAAACCATAGCCTTGACTAGATGGACCTTTGTTGGCAAAGTCATGTCTCTGAATTTTAATGTATTGTCTGGGCTAGTCATAGCTTTTCTTCCAAGGAGTAAGCGTCTTTTAATTTCATGGCTGCAATCACCATCTGCAGTGATTTTGGAGCCCCCCAGAATAAAGTCAACCACTGTTTCCATTGTTTCCCCATCTATTTGCCATGAAATGATGGGACTGGATACCATTATCTTAGTTTTCTGAATACTGAGTTTTCAGCCAACTTTTTCACTCTCCTCTTTCACTTGCATCAAGAGGCTATGTAGTTCTCTTTCTGCCATAAGGATGGTGTAATCTGCATATCTGAGATTATTGATATTTCTCCCAGAAATCTTAATTCCAGTTTGTGCTTCATCCAGCCTAGCATTGACATGATATACTCTGCATATAAGTTAAATAAGCAGGGTGACAATATACAACTTTAATGTACTCCTTTCCTGATTTGGAACCAGTCTATTGTTCCATGTCCAGTCTAAATGTTGCTTCTTGACCTGCATACAAATTTCTCAAGAGGCAGGTTAGATGGTCTGGTATTCCCATCTTTTTCAGAATTTTCCACAGTTTATTGTGATCCACACAGTCAAAGATCTTGGTGTAGTTAGTAAAGCAGAAGTAGGTGTTTATCTGGAACTCTCTTGCTTTTTTGATGATCCAGCAGATGTTGGCATTTTGATCTCTGGTTCCTCTGCCTTTTCTAAATCCAGCTTGAACATCTGGAAGCTCACAGTTCACGTACTGTTGAAGACGGTCTTAGAAAATATTGAACATTGCTAGCATGTGAGATGAGTGCAATTGTGTGTTAGTTTGGACATACTTCGGTATTGCCTTTCTTTGGGATTGGAATGAAAACTGACCTTTTCCAGTCCTATGGCCACAGGTGAATTTTCCAAATTTGCTGGCATATATTGAGTGCTGCACTTTCACAGCCTCACCTTTTAGGATTTGAAATAGCTCAACTGGAATTCTATCATCTCCAGTAGCATTGTTTATAGTGATGTTTCCTAAGGCCCACTTGACTTGGCATTCCAGGATGTCTGGCTCTAGGTGAGTGTCACATCATTGTGATTATCTGGGTCATGAAGATCTTTTTTGTACAGTTCTTCTGTGTATTCTTGCCACCACTTCTTAATATCTTCTGCTTCTGTTCGGCCCATACCACTTCTGTCCACTTCAACGATTGAGCCCATCTTTGCATGAAATATTCCCTTGG
>SJYC01059471.1:0-22187 GCA_006408675.1 Madoqua kirkii
TGGTGTGCTGCGATTCATGGGGTCACAAAGAATCGGACACGACTGAGCAACTGAACTGAAAACAGAACTTGAAATTCGGATAAAAGTGATTATTTGGATCAGCCACATTTACCTCTTTATATGATTCCACAGACATATTCTCTTTTTGAAAATTTAGGGACCCCTTTTCTCTGCCAGATTGAGAGGCAACAGAGTCATAAATCTGAGGAGCCAACTATTAGCTTTATTGTCAATGAAGCTGTTTTGGAGTATGTGGGTTAGATATGTAGCAACACAAGATTGCTGATGCTGAACCCCAGAACTGGGCTCCCTGCCTAGTCAGAGGCTCATAGCATAACCATGGTCCTTTCCTCACAGGGACTTGTTCTAAACTTGAAGACTAGGAGAAGCAAACTGGAATTTTAATTTCCAAATTTGGAAATATGAAAGAAGAGAGAAGCTAATCCAAGAATTTCCCTGCTTCTTTTCTATGAACAACTACTTATCCTTCCAGAGAGAGAAGTGAGGTTGAGGGTGGAAAATTCAGGGAAAGAAACCAAAGAGGTTGCCCCATGCCAGTGCCTTGAACCCATTATATATTTTCTTATTTGCATTGAGATATCCAATAGAGAGAAGCTAATCCAAGAATTTCCCTGCTTCTTTTCTATGAACAACTACTTATCCTTCCAGAGAGAGAAGTGAGGTTGAGGGTGGAAAATTCAGGGAAAGAAACCAAAGAGGTTGCCCCATGCCAGTGCCTTGAACCCATTATATATTTTCTTATTTGCATTGAGATATCCAAGTTTCTTATCCCAAGTTCCCTAGAATAAAGGTTAGGGCCATGTATGTATTCCCAGATCACTGCTGCTGCTAAGTTGCTTCAGTCGTGTCCGACTCTATGTGACCCCATAGACAGCAGCCTACCAGGCTCTGCCATCCCTGGGATTCTCCAGGCAAGAACACTGGAGTAGGGTGCCATTTCCTTCTCCCAGATCACTAGATATATCCATATATGGGCTGAGTGTCACTGTCTTAGGTTTGGGATTAAGAAAAAATGGTCTGAGACTTTCTCATACGGTATCATCTTAACTGTTGCATCCTATATTGCTCAAGTCTTTCTCCTGCCAAGTTGCAACAGGAGTGAAGACAAGAACTCCTTGACTTGCTGGAGCTTTGAAATATGTTTTGCAATAAGGGCTTCATCTCTCTGAGGTGCTGAGCTAGACTGATTCATCAATACAGGCTTCACTGAGGGGTGCTTCTGTACCAAGTGATGTAGTAGCACAAAAAAGTGTCACTAAGTAGGTAGGAATGGCCTGGATCATGCTCTCCTATGTTGCATAATTTACTGTGGGAGGGTGCAGACATGCCCAGTCCCCATCTCACCTGCTGAATTGCCAAGGATATTATTTCCAATGTGTGGTAAATGAGAATATTTAAAAAAAACTGTTACCTTCTAAAGTGTATCTAGAGGAATCTAAACACTTGAGCAATGTGACATTCACTGTCTCTAGTTTGAAACACACAAGTTTTTAACAGTACATGAGTTCTTTTTTTTTTCTAAACTCAAATTTCCATTCCACTTCCCACACATAATTTTATCCTAATGTAATGTATTTTAAGCTTGAAGCTGTTTTATACAAAACTCTATTATGCTTTTCTAAATGAAAAGTATTATATATAAATGGATTTGTCACTTTTTATTGCCTGTTAGCATGAGGCTCTAAGAATTAACTTTTTTCTGTATGAGATATTAAAATTATTATTTTGTATTTAATCAAGACAGCAAATATATTTTAAATTCTGAACAATATTGATTAAAAATAAGATTTTATAGTAAATATTTCTTAATGAGAGGAAACAAACTTTAGATTAGATGGTGTATTTTGAACAAGTGTCAATTATTGTTAGAATGAGGTAGGATTAACCATCAGTTTTGCTTTTCTCTTTTTGTCTTTAAAATGTAAATAATGGCTAGCTGTATTTAAGATTTGTTGTAACAATGCCACTCAGTTCTTTGAATGCTTTCTGAGTTACACACTGAAAAAACATAGGGATTTATCATTAAAAATTATTGCTAGTCATCTATTGACAGCTCAGATTACATTGCCCTTCACTTTTATTGAAAACAAATTAGAAACTGTGTGTCTTACAAAGGATTGATTTCTAAATCATTAGTCATTTACTTTCTTCAAACCGATAAAGCATTTCAAATCTGTTACGTTATTCAATGCCCTGATGATTTTTGCTCCCTAAGGTGATGCTTCTTAGTGAGAGTTAGACTAGTGTGAGATGTGCTTTTCTTTCATAAAGCTGGGAGAAAAAGGAACACCATCACCACCTTATCCCCTTATCAGGTAATCTTTAATCTGAAGATTGATTTCCATAAAACTATACCTGCCTGGTAACCAAGGTTGTTGTGATAAGGCTACTCTCTGAAATAGAAAAGCTCAGATTTATAGTATTTGCTGAGTTCCCTGTTGTAAATATACCCATGATACGCATCTGATATCACTGAACTGCAGAAATGGAAAAAATAAGATACAGTCAGCTCTCTGGAGCCAATAGAAGCTGAATATCCACTGCTCTGTACCCCTTAGAAAGTCATCATCTAGGCTAATTTGAATACTGCTGCTCTAGATCACTGTAAGTCTCCGTTTCAATCTTAGCATTTTTTTTTAAATCAAGAGGCAATTTAAATAATGATTATCTCTTACAACCCGGAAGGTGCATTTTGCAGATAAAGGAAATGAAGTTCATAAAGAACAAGTAACTTGCTCAAGATCGTACAGCTGGTTTGTGAGAAGAACAAAGACAAGAATTCAGATTTTGTACTTTCAAAGTTGTTATTGAGTCCACAGGTTAGTTTTCTTCTGGAATCCTACAGTCTCAGAGTTGGAAGGAACCATGTGGACATTTCATTCTCTGTCTACTACTTGCTGGCTTCCCAGGAGGTGCTATTGGTAAAGAACCCATGGATTTGCGATCCCTGAGTCAAGAAGATTCCCTGGAGGAGGGCCTGGTGACCCACTCCAGAATTCTTGCCTGGAGAATCCCATGGACAGAGGGGCCTGGTGGTGGGCTATAGTCCACAGGGTTGGACTTGACTGAAGCGACGTAGCATGCATGCATTCTACTACTTGCAAGAATTGCCCTCCCTAACATTCTCTAGAGATAAGCGTCTAGTTTCTGCTGAAATAGTCCCAGAAATGTTGGTTCTTACCTTACAGTGTGTTCAGTTTCACTTTTTGACCAGCATTATTACCCCACTCCCTTCTTTTTTTACAGTGACCAAATTCCTTTTCATGTTAATTTCAGTAAGCTATTTCTGACCTGCCTTCTGAAGACTCTGGGTTAAATCTAACTGTTCTTTCATGGGACTGACTTCAGCTATTGAAGGATTTTGATTGTAATTTCAGTCCCCTGTTTGATCTCTCAATGCAAGGAGTAAATGGAGTCAGTGCAGCCAATGGTTTATATTGGGGTGTATGGACTATGAAAATCCTTGGTCATCTAACGAAGCCTCTCTGATATTATCTGAGGTATACTGTCTCACCCTTGGCATTGAAGTGCAACATTCTACTCACAGAAATTTGAGTCTGCAACCTAAGATAAAGCACATCTCCCCTCATGTACTCTATCTCTTTCCACAGTCAACTTCAGCTCTTCATTTTACTTCCAAATTGTATGTTTATTTAGCCAAATTCATTTTCTCTGTCTAAGATGGTGAAGAAGTTTATATGTTATTCAAAGTGCATGGTGGAGAGCAAACTAAAGCTTGTATCACTGATTGATTTTTTCTAATTATGTCACTTTCCCTAGCTAAGCATGCAGATGGCTTCAGTGTTTTTCATGAAGCATTTTACTGGACTACAATGTGAGCTAGAACAATATAATTGATGACTAAAAGTTAATAGTTTTGCTCTAAGGTCAGGAAGAAGAGATATTCATTTGGAACACTTCTGTTCAACTTTGTACTAAGAAATTAGGCAAGAAAGAGAAATAAAAGTCATATATATTGGAAAGGAAGAAATAATTATTTCTATTTGAAGATGGCATGGTCTTACATGTAAGAAGTCCTATCAGTTCAGTTCAGTTCAGTCACTCAGTCATGCCTGACTCTTTGAGACCCCATGGACTGCAGCATACCAGGCCTCCCTGTCTTTCACCAACTCCCAGAGCTTGCTGAAACCCATGTCCATTGAGGTGGTGATGCCATCCAACCATCTCATCCTCTGTCATCCCCTTCTCCTCCCTCCTTCAATTTTTCCCAACATCAAGGTCCTTTCCAATGAGTCAATTCTTTGCATCAGGTAGCCAGAGTATTGGAGTTTCAGCTTTAGCATCAGTCCTTCCAGTGAATATTCAGGACTGATTTCCTTTAGGATTGGCTGCTTAGATCTCCTTTCAGTCCAAGGGACTCTCAAGAGTCTTTTCCAACACAGTTCAAAAGCATCAATTCTTCAGCACTCAGCTTTCTTTATAGTCCAAATCTCAGTTCCATACATGACTACTGGAAAAACCATAGCTTTGACTAAACGGACTTGGTTTGCAAAGTAATGTCTCTGCTTTTTAATATACTGTCTAGGCTGCTCATAGCTTATCTTCCAAGGAGCAAGCATCTTTTAATTTCATGGCTGCAGTCACCATCTGCAGTGATTTTGGAGCCCCCCAAAATAAAGTCTCTCACTGTTCCCATTATTTCCCCATTTTTTTTTGCCGTGAAGTGATGGGACCAGATGCCACAATCTTAGTTTTCTGAATACTGAGTTTTAAGCCAACTTTTTCACTCTTTTCTTTCACTTTCATCAAGAGGCTCTTTAGTTCTTCTTTGCTTACTGCCATAAGGGTGATGTCATCTGTATATCTGAGGTTATTGATATTTCTCCCAGCAATCTTGATTCCAGCTTGTGCTTCATTCAGCCCAGCATTTCACATGATATACTCTGCATATAAGTTAAATAAGCAGGGTACAGCCTTGAGGTACTCCTTTCCTGATTTGGAACCAGTTCATTGTTCCATGTCCAGTTTTAATTGTTACTTCTTGACCTGCATACAGATTTCTCAGGAGACAGGTCAGCTGGTCTGGTATTCCCATCTCTTGAAGGAATTTTCCAGTGTGTTGTGATCTACACAGTCAAAGGCTTTGGCATAGTCAATAAAGCAGAAGTAGATGTTTTTCTGGAACTCTTTTGCTTTTCGATGATCCAAAGGATGTTGGCAATTTGATCTCTGGTTCTTCTGCCTTTTCTAAATCCAGATTTAGAAAAAGAAGTACTATGGAATGAACTAAAAAACATAACTAATAAATTCAGCAAGATACAAAATCAGTGTATGAGTCAATTGTACTTCTGTGCACTAGCAAAGAACAACTGAAAGAAGAAATCAGTAAAACGATTTCATTTGCAATAGAATAAAAAAGAATATAGTACTTAGAGATAAAGAGTTATACACTGAAAACTTAAAAATATTGTTGAAATTAATTGAAAAAAGATTATAAATAAGTGAAAAGACATTCTATGTTCATGGATAGGAAAATAATATTGTTAAGATGACAATATCCCATAAATTGATCTACATATTTAATGTAGCTCTTACTAAGAATCCAAGTGCCTACTTCTGCAGAAACTGACAAGCTGATCTTAGCTTTTATATTGAAACTCAAGGGACTGAGAATAACCAAAAGTCTTCAAAAAGAAAAAGTTGGAAGACTCATATTCCCCAATAAGTTATACGAAGCCTATTGCTTCTGTTTCAGGAGAACCGTAACTACTGCACACATACGAAGCAATCTGATACTTGATCTGAGGCTCTTTGGAAAGCTCTCCTCCTTCATGACAGACTTCCTTCCTTAAGCTGTTTCTAGAGAATCTGCCATCAGATTAGTACAATACATTTTCAAAGAGATGGAAATCAGACAGTCAGTTCCTTAGCATTTTAATGCAGTGTTTGTGATTAACACTACCCAATAAGGCAGTAAAATTCTGGATATTTTCAGTCAAGAGTAGGGTCTGAACAACATGAGGGATCATGTCACTAAGGGGAGCGTCAAGGTCAGCAGAAAGTGAAGAGCGAAAGTGTTAGTCTATCAGTTGTGTCCAGCTCTTTGTGACTCCATGGACTATAGCCTGCCAGGCTCTTCTGTTTATGGAATTTTCCAGGCAAGAATACTGGAGTGCCATTCCCTGGAGTTGCCATTCCTGTCTCTAGGGGCTCTTCCCAACCCAGGGATCAAACCTGCATCTCTTATGTCTCCTGCACTGGCAGGCAGATTCTTTACCATCTGAGCTACCAGTTAGCAGAGGCCACAGTTAAATTTGTGGCTACTGGCACTGAACGCAAGTAAGAGGGGTGGAGGTGGGTGGAGAATTTTGCTAGCTGTTGAAAAGGCTCTAATAACTTATAAATGCCTAATTAGCATATGTCACCAAAGAATCTTTAAGTTGTCTGCTGGTAATTGGCCCAGGAAAGTCACAGATGGCTTAACAATCTTTGAGAAGAAACAGTCTTTCCATTTTGCATTATGTCATAGCCTAGACGATGTACTTCAGTATGACAAAGTTGAAGATAATCCTTGGAGATCTGTGTCCCTGAAATGCTAATGCTGTCAGCAAATGAAGGGAATAAATTCTTTAATTGTACATTCTGTTACATTCTGGAAGTGTAGCATGTTATTTAAGAACAGAGTCCTGGGTGATTAGGATGATTCTAAAGCTATGCTTAAATAATTTTAAGAAGTAAGAGGGTATTTTGTAAACCACTGGGGCAAACTGTTGATATATATTATTCATTTTCCCAAGTAAATGCAAATAGATACTACAAGTCTATGAGCAAGCGTATACTAAGAAATTTGTTGCTCTTTATTTGCTAAGTCATGTGTGACTGTGAGACCCCATGAACTGCAGCACAGAGTCTTTCCCAATGAGTCTGCTCTTTGCATCAGGTGGCCAAAGTATTGGGGTTTCAGCATCAATCCTTCCAATAAATACTCAGAGTTGATTTCTTTTAGGATTGACTGATTTGATCTCCTTGCAGTCTGAGAGACTCTCAAGAGTCTCCTCCAACACCACAATTTGAAAGCATCAGTTCTTCAGTGCTCAGCCTTCTTTATGGTCCAACTCTCACATCCATACGTGACTACTGGAAAAATTATAGCTTTGAGTATATGGGACTTTGTTGGCAAAGTGACGTCTCTGCTTTTTAATATGCTGCCTAATACAAGGCATAACTATACTCATGTAAAGTAAGCAGCTATTCTGAGTATTGATAACAGGATGGTATTAGGGTTTGGGGTTGCAGAGAGTGGAAGAGACACAGTCTTGTTAATGATCCTTAATTCCTAAACAGAGCAGAGGCCATGACCCTCTCTCTGTCCTTAGAACAGATATGCTACAGGCAGATAGAAAGGATAATGAATCCTTTCAGGAAGTATGCAAACACAATGGCTGCATTATCCTTTCATCCCCTCCTGTTTGAGTGGGTCTTGGGACAGTTTTGATAAGAGCATTGCTGGATTGAGAGTTTAAAGGCTCAGCCTCCCTAATATGTCACACTTTTTACCTGTTCTAGACCTAGAAGCTCTTGGGGAAAGATTTAAGATCAGAGGTATTGATAGTGAGTAATCAATCTGTGAAATTATTAAATTACATACTGGGGATTCTTCTTGGTGTTATAGAAAGGGGCCAATGATCCATATTTAATAGTAGCATCCCTTTTAGAAAGAAAGTCTCATTCCAACTGATTCACTAGGGTGGGTTCACTAGGCAGGAAGGATGTTGATTGGCAAAAGGAACCAGAGGAACAAGAGTCAGTGAGACAAAGGTCGTCTAAGGGGTATTTGAGACTTCAACTGTTGGAACTTCTTTGTTATTCTGAGTAAGAAATGATTGAAAGGCAGAAAGGTTTGTAGTAAAGAGTGTAGCTTAGAATCATCTAGAAATAGAAGTCTCTGCTTTGAAAATGCATGGAAAATTTTCCTTTTTAAGAGTAAAGAGGCTACTTTTTCAGAGGGCTGTCATTCTGTCAAAGTTTTGAGATTTTTATCTTTCAAGCTAAGCTAAGGAATTATTCTTCCAGAGCCTCCTTTCCTTACTGCGTTGGCCAGTGTCTTGGTATACATCAGGCACAGAGGTGCCCTTGTTCTTGGGTTTGCCTAATCACTTAATATAAAAAGCTATTATTTTGGTCTGAAATTTTTTCTTTCTGAGTCAAAATACCATCAAAATGTTCAGCAAGCTCTGTTAATTTAAGAGGAGGGCAGACAGTCTTTCTGTCCTCTACGTAAATGTGCCACCTCTGGTTTAAGAACATCAACAGGGAGTTATGGCTTAATTAGGATATCTTTTAGGTAGTTCACCTTCTCTTCACTTTCACTTTAGTTAGTTAAATCGCTCAGTCGTGTCCGACATTTTGCGACCCTGTGGATTGTAGCCCACCAGGCTCCTCTGTCCATGGGATTCTCCAGGCAAGAATACTGGAGTGAGTTGCCATTTCCTTCTCCAGGGGGTCTTCCCGACCCAGGGATCAAACCCAGATCTCCCGCATTGCAGGCAGACACTTTAACCTCTGAGCCACCAGGGAAGCCCTAATGTAGGATATCTTTGTTCCTGTCAAAACTACAGTATTTCCTATGATATTTCTTTAAGCAGTTTCTGAAATCAGAGATTGACTTATTCATTTTCTGTTTATAAGGCTGGATTGTTAATGAGACAGTTTTAATAGGAAAGACCTCAAGGATAGCTGTTAATTATTCTATAATCAATATACTGCAGTTTCTAACCCAGTTTCAAGTCTTTAGTTCTCACAAGACAGTGAGCCAATTGATAGTGATCAGGCAATCCAGGATTATAAGATCATACAGAAGTTATAAATACTTCATTGAACTGTTTTCCATTATATGTATATATAGATAGATAGATAGATAGATAGATAGATATAGTTGAAATATAGCTAATTTTCTGTGTAGTGTTAATTTCTGGCATATAGCAAATCAATCCATATATATTATTTTTCTGATTCTTCTCCATTGTAGATTATTATAAGGCATTGAATATAGATTCCTGAGCTATATAGTAGGACTTTATTGCTTATTTTATATGGAGTAGTATGTGTCTGTGAATCCTAAGCTCCTAATTTATCCCTTCCCTCTTCCTCCCACCTTTCCCCTTTGGGAACCATAGCCTTGTTTCCTGTCTGTGGGTAGGTTTGTGTTTTGTAAATAAGTTCATTTTTATAATGTTTTAGGTTATATATATATAAGTGATGTCATATGATATTTGTCTTTCTTTGACTTAGTATAATAACCTCTAGGTCCATTCATTTTGCTGCAAATGGCATTATTTCATTGGTTACATAGAAAAATAATAGTTCTGTATGTCACTTGTAACTAATCATTTTATTAAGCTCTTTTGCTAATCTCAATAATTTTTCAGAGTTCTCTTGAGTTTTCCAAACAGATAAAAATAGGTGAAAGGAAGTGAAACTGCAACCCCTCCTTCCCATACCACAAAACTTCATTCTTCTTGCTTTTGTATTCACCCATTGTCTTTCTTTCTCCAGAAGTTGTAGTGAGCTAATCTTATTACCAATCAGGGTTCTTGGACTCTTTGATCAATCGAAATTGATGAGACCAGATGAGAAATTCGGGCAAGGCTTTATTGGATCTAGCATTGTAGCAGGAGGGAGCAAAGACAGGTAACTGACTCCCTTGCTCGCTCATGAGGTGGGGTGAGCTGATCCCTCGTATGGGATGTGGGTAAAGGCAGGTCTAGGCTCTGGCCAGAGGGGTGACCTGGGTGGTGTGCCCACCCACTTGGTTCTAGTACAGGATGCAAAGATTTTTATTTTTCTCTCTGTTCCTCAGAGGTTGCAGTTGGGTTTTTGGTCTTTTTGTATCTTCTTGTTCATAAGTCACCCAACTGGCCATGCATACAGTTATTTTTAGTCCCTTATAGTGTCTTTGTATTTTATTGCTGGAGGAGACAGCAAAGGGTCTCAGATCCCAGCCTGTATCAATCTGATTGATAATAATTTAGGATGGTTGATGGGAACACCTCTGTTATTGATAACAGTAATAGAAATAGTTATCTTTTTTTGTGTTATATTTATATAAGATTTTGGTTATTGGGGTTAGGAAAGTGAAAGTGTTAGTCACTCAGCATGTCCCAGTCTTCACAGCTCCATGGACTGTAGCTTTCCAGGCTCCTCTGTCCATGAGATTATCCAAGCAAGAATACTGGAGTGGTTGCCATTCCCTTCTCCAGGGGATCTTCCTGATGCAGGGATCAAACCCTGGTCTCCTGCATAGGAGGCAGATTCTTTACTGTCTGAGCCCCCTATACCAGCTTAAAAAAAAAATTGAGAATCTTTCTCTTTTCATGGAAGAGTTAAAAAATATGGGTATTGTCTGCTCCTTGAAGGATTCATATAATATTCATCTGGTCCTATTATACATCATAAAAATTATTATTTTTTTTTCATAAAAATTATTTTTTGAAATTCAGCTTCTATGGAGGAAGGAGAGAAATAGGCATTCTTGATTATCATCCAATATTCTTTATAATTATTAAGTACATTTTGATCATTTACATTATTAACAAAGTTTATCAATTTTATTCAATTTAAAAATTTTCAATTTTCCTTTTGTCATAAACTCATTCATTTCTAATAGAAGATAGCTCCTTCACCCCAACACATGCTCTTATTCTCTTTTTTTCCCAAGGTATACACATTTCTAGATGTATGATTAGTTTCTAGAACCACTCTGCTTTGTTAATAAGTTTTCTTTACCTTCTAATTAATTCATTTATGCTTTCATCTATCATTCTCCTCTCCTACTGAAATATATTTTGTCTCTTTCCTAACTTCTTGATTTTAATGATTATCTCCTTGTATTTATTTTTTGGCATTTAAAAATGAAAGCATTTATGATATAATTTCCTTTGAAGGCAGCTTTGACCATATTTCATAAATTTGATTTGTAAAGGTTTTTATAGTAGCTATTATCTAAAAATCTGTAACTGCAACACTCTTTTCCTCTGTGATCTAAAGCTTCTTTAGAATGGTTTAGAATTTCTAGTTTTTTTCTAGATTTAAATGTTTCTTACTAATTTTAATTTTCATTGCTTTGTTTACCCATCACCCAGTTTAAGAATGTTTGCTTCCTAAGCTTAAAGGTAGGATTGAGCTGTACTTTCTATAGTGTTTCCAATTACTTGGCATAGTTCTTGGTTTCTCTAATTCCCTAATGATACTTATTTTAGTTTGTTTGGTGTCATAGTTTTGTTGTTTTATTTATTTATTCTTTGACTGTGCCTTGCAGAATGCAGGATATTCGTTCCATGACAAGGGATCAAACCTGTGCCCCCTACACTGGGGTTCGGAGTCTTAACCACTAGACCTCTAGGGAAATCCCTGTTTGGGGCCTGGGGTGAGGAGTTATGTCTATTTTTGTACCTATCTCAGTTGTACAAACAACTTATTTTTTGTACAAACAACAGCCCATATTTTATAATTCTATTTCCCCATATTACTTATTATTAGTTGATCAGTAAATATATGTGTACTTCTTTATATCTCAGAGATGGTGAGACTGATACAGAATGTAAACAGATCAAAGCCCTTGTTAAGAGTTATTGATATGCTTAACCTTTTTACTAAAATCTATTTACATGATGCATTCTTCTTCTGATTGTGAAAAATCCTGCTTTCCTGGCAATGACCATGAGCATGAGAACTCATATGACTGTTAACACTGACTGTTTGTGGAGCACATCTACATTCCAGGCACTGCTTTAAGGACTTTCTGTGTTATTTCATATTTCTTCACAGGTAGATATGGTAATGATCTTCAGTGTCCAGATGAGGGAAATGAAGTTCAAGGTCAAGGCCATGTTCAGGCTCTTACAGGTGTACAGATGCTGCCTTGATTGGATTCCATATTTGTCTACCCCTTCTCCTGCTCCACATTAGATTCTGTTAATTTACTCTCCGTCTTACTTACTCATTCTCTCTTTCATTCTGTCCAGCATTCAAACAGCTAAATGTTGGCTGATTTATTTTGCCAGATACAGGACTAAAAGGCAAGGAATGTGAATGTGCATAAACATGGCTCCTGCTTTTGGTGACCTTCCAGAGTCCTATGGGGCCTTTTCTCTGACATGTACCAAATTGTATGCTGTTACAGAGTGTGCTCATTGTATCTAGGCTTCATATAGTCCCTTCACTTCAGTGTTCTCT
This sequence comes from Madoqua kirkii, assembly GCA_006408675.1. Lineage (NCBI taxonomy): Eukaryota > Metazoa > Chordata > Mammalia > Artiodactyla > Bovidae > Madoqua > Madoqua kirkii. Next base: position 12,217 of record SJYC01059471.1, read on the forward strand.
GCTCCCATGCTGTGCAGGTGTTAACCGTTTGCCCAAACTGATTCAGATCCCTTGCTGTGAAAGTCGAGGCGTATAGAGTCATTGTATGCTCTTTGCATGTGCAGAAAGAACCCAGAGTTTTAATAGCCTCTCTCTACCCACCTTCAACTTTGTTTCCCTCGGACAATAACATCAGCTTAAAGCCAAAGACAATTATAACAATGTTATTTCTTATGGGGAAAATTGATGTTGCCAACCTGCAATACACGCCAGACTCCTGAAACTTACACAGAAATCGCTCTTGAAGGGCAGGGAAGACTAGCTTCAGAAACATGTTTTATGGAAAGGAAAAGAAAACCACCAGAGTATTTCTTTCCCTAGACTGTTTGGCCATCTGGGCTCAGAATAGGCTTAGAGAAATCTCAACCATAAGCTCTTTTCTTCTGCATGTCAGCCTCCAGGCACCCAGCTCAGAGCCTACATAAATGCCGCAGCTCCACACGTGTACCGCTGTGCACCACCTAGAGTGACAAAGATTGGACCAGGGAAGAAACATGCAGAGGGGCCCCGTCACCTGTCTCCCTGAACTGAATGGGCTGTTCCGCAGGCTTTGGGTGTTGCTGGGAGATTTCAGCTGGTAACGTATCACTCTCACTGTGGTCGTCACCGCCTCTCATCATCTCCTGTCGCTTCACTCTACTTTTTTTCTTGCTAGCCTAACCTTTAATAATTTACATGACTATCCATCTATTTCTAGTGTTCCTCCCCATAAAAAATAACGCAGCAACTTTGTTTTGTCTATTTTTGTACACGTGATGCAAAAGCAGTGCCTCACAAATGGTCAACTCTCAGCACATATGTGTTCGGTGATTGAATGAACCATGATGAATTGTTAATGACGATCCACACTGTTTTCATCTTATTTACCACCATCTTCTCCAGCTACTCGATCATCACGCATGTCAACATCTTCCTCAGTTTCTCACAATCTTTTGTGTCATTGGTACTTTACAATTCTCCTGGGGCCTTCCCATATCCTTGCCTCCTCTCCATATTTTCAGTTCTCATTTCTGCTGTCAGATGAGGCAGACAGGGAAAAATGAATATCCCCAGCTCACCGATGAGGAAGCTGAGCCCCAAAGAGATAGAGTAACTTGCTTTGGTCAGTCTGGGGCAGAAATGTAACCACCAGTTTTTATTCCTTGCTGTGGTGTTAATGACCCACTCACCTGGGCAAGGATTATTTGTAAATGGCTTTTGAACCAACGTCCTTTCCTTCTTTGTTCTCTTAAAAGTACTTCCCACAGTGCCTGGCACCCAGTAGTAACTTAAGAATATTTATTGAAGGACCAGATGACTTGAGAGGCTTCCATGACTGAGCCTCCAACTTCGTTTTCAGCCTTGGCACTCCTGCACTTCAGCACAGGTCTAGACAACTGTCCTTTAACACAATGGTCCACCTGCCTAAAGTTCCTTTTCTTGTACTTCTCTCTCACTGCCCAATCTGCCTGCTTCATAAAGCTTGTCAGGCTCTTCCAGCTTAAGTTGACCATTGTTCCCTTGGATGATAACCATAGCCTGTAACATTCCTCTGTTATAGTTTTGGAGGAAATAACAACCCACTCCAGTATTCCTGCCTAGGAAAGCCCATGGACAGAGGAACCTGGTGGGCTACAGTCCATGGGGTTTCAAGGAGTCTGAAATGACTTAGCGCATGCACTGCTCCTCCTGCTACAGAAGTGTGGTGGATTTTAAGCCCCTAAAGGGCAGCACACATGTCAATAGAGCCCATCAGTCTATCACAGCATCTATGAGTCCATCAGCATCAATCAGCCTGTCACAGTCACACAGTGGCTGCTGTGAGTGCCCAGTATCTCAGTCGTGTCTGATCCTTTCCAACCCCATGGACTGTAGCCCTCGTCTCCTTTGTCCATGGGGTTCTCCAGGCAAGAATACTGGAGTGGTTGCCATTTCCTCCTCCAAGGAATCTTTCTGACCCAAGGATCAAACACATCTCCTGTGTTTCCTTCTTTGGCAGGTGGACTCTTTACCACTGAGCCACCTTGGAATCTCTGCAGCGACTCCTAGTAGCACGTAACACTGTTGGCCAACCACTAGATTTGTTGATACATATGTGTGTGTGTTTGCACACATGCATGAACACATACACACTCGCTCAGTTATATCCAACTCTGTGGTCCCATGGACTGTGGCCTGCCAGGCTCTTCTGTCCATAGAATTTTCCAGGCAAGAATGTTGGAGTGGGTTACCATTCCTACTCCAGCGTTTCTTTACCACTGAGCCACCTTGGAATCTCTGCAGCGACTCCTAGTAGCACGTAACACTGTTGGCCAACCACTAGATTTGTTGATACATATGTGTGTGTGTTTGCACACATGCATGAGCACATACACACTCGCTCAGTTATATCCAACTCTGTGGTCCCATGGACTGTGGCCTGCCAGGCTCTTCTGTCCATAGAATTTTCCAGGCAAGAATGTTGGAGTGGGTTACCATTCCTACTCCAGCGTATCTTCTTGACCCAGGGATCAAATCCATGTCTCTTATGTCCCCTGCATTGACAGGTGGATTCTTTACCACTGAGCCACCTGAGAAGCCATATATATATAGTTTAATCCTCATAATAGCCCTATGAAGTAGTGTCATTATTATCCACATTTTATAAATGAGAAGTAAGGTTCAGAATTCTTAAATAAGAAACCAAAGCCCCTTCTCTTCTAGTATCAGTAAACAAGAAACACATTAAATTTTGCTATATGTGAATCTGTCCTTGAATCTCAAGCAAAAATCAAGAATCATAAAAAAATCACTTAAGCAATGTGAATTTAATAATTTTTAAAATTACATGGAATGATCTCTGTACCCTTGTGCTTTTCTTGAGGCAGGTGTCTTCCACTCATCTTGCTGAGTGATATACTTCCTCAAATGGAGGTCCCTTTCACATCCAAGACCTCCTCCTTTTCTTGTGCTCAAAAATAAAGGGGAGTGGCTTCCATGTTGACAGGTTCTCTCTGTGCCTGTTCTGGTGGCTGGTGTTTGCCGCAAGCTAACATGGTTAAATTGGCATTCTTTTCTTATTGTGTTTCCCTTCTACAAAAGATAGCTCAGTAGCAAGTCTCAGTGGCAGGGATTGTGCGCCATTCCCTAGCCCCTCCCCAGGCTACCTTCTCATATATATAATCTAATAAGGTAGTATTACCCCCCTAGGATGACTACTTTGATATACTTCCCCAAGGTATGAAGCCTCTTACCTGTCTTCTCAGAGTCTCACCTAAAAAAAGTTACTTCTTACCAGACTCTTCAAAACCATAATTATAGTGATATGCTTGTGTCCTTGGCACTATTTTCATAGTAGCAGAATAAAACAAATGTGTACAGTGATCATTCTTTTCCCCTTGAGTACTGGGAAAAATCAAGAAGACTTCAGAACCTGAGTTGAAAACAAAGAATAAACACACTTTGTTCATTTTTGCTTCTTTCAAATGTGGCCCTTGCCAAACTCAGGGAGGGAACTCATCCTTAATGTGAGCAGGGCCCTGTCTCTCTCTAATATTCCTGGAGTCATGTCAACCTTATTTAAAGGAGCGATGGGAATCTCTATGAGACACTCTAGTCTAATTAGCCGCCAATAGTGAATGAATAAACTAGTCAACAAAACTGTGATATGTTAAGAGATGATCCAATATCCTTATTTTATAAAAGAAACCACTGCAACTCAGGAAAGGTGAATTGTCTGCACCCTGCTGGAGTAGCCTGGTGTTAGTTCAGTTAGTTCATTTCAGTTGCTCAGTCGTGTCCGACGCTTTGTGACCCCATGGACTGCAGCGCACTAGGCTTCCCTGTCCATCACCAACTCCCAGATTGCTCAAGCTCATGTCCATCGAGTCAGTGATGCCATCCAACCATCTCATCCTCTATTGTCCCCTTCTCTTCCTGCCTTCAATCTTTCCCAGCATCAAGTTCTTTTCCAATGAGTCAGTTCTTTGCATCATGTGGCCAAAGGACTGGAGTTTCAGTTTCAGCATCAGCTCTTCCAATGAATACTCAGGACTGATTTCCTTTGGTTGCATCTCCTTGCAGTCCAAGGGACTCTCAAGACTCTTATCCAACACCACAGCTCAAAAACATCAGTCCTTCAGCCCTCAGCTTTCTTTGTGATCTAACTTCACATCCATACATGACTACTGGAAAAACCATAACTTTGACTAAACAGACCTTTGTTAAGCAAAGTAATGTCTCTGCTTTTTAATAAGCTGTCTAGGTTTGTCATAGTTTTTCTTCCAAGAAACTAGCATCGTTTGATTTTATGGCTGCAGTCACCACCTGCAATGATTTTGGAGCCTAAGAGAATAAAGTCTTTCACTGTTTCCATTGTTTCCCCATCTGATTGGCATGAAGTGATGGGATCAGCACCCTGTTCTGGTAGCCTGGGGTTGGTGCCTGCTTCTATTTTATTTTGTTCTTTGGCTGTGCTGGGCAGCAACTGGGATTTTAGTTGCCTGACCAAGGATTGGACCTGTATCCTCTGCATTGAAAGCACGGAGTCTTAACCACTGGATCATCAATGAAGTTCCTGGTACATAGATTTTTAGAATCCAGAGACTCACAGCTTTGCCACTTATCTTTTATATGACCTTTGGCGGTTATTTAAGGGCTTCCCTGGTGGCTCAGAGGTTAAAGCATCTGCCTGGAATGCAGGAGATCTGGGTTCGATCCCTGGGTCGGGAAGATCACCTGGAGAAGGAAATGGCAACCCACTCCAGTACTCTTGCCTGGAGAATCCCATGGAGTGAGGAGCCTGATAGGCTACAGTCCATGGGGTCGCAAAGAGTCGGACACGACTGAGCGACTTCACTTTCACTTTCAACCTTCTGAAACTTGGATCTTTTTACCTGCAGAATGGTGACAGTAATGATTTTTTTTTGACTCATAGAATTAAGAACAGAACAGGCTATTTTCTGTCTTACATAGCTATATCTCTAATGCCTAAAATAATGCTTGACATGTAGAAAACACTCAGAATGTACCTGTTCAATGAATGAATGACTAACACAGGGCATGACATATAGTAAGTATTCACCTGGCCAGGTGAATGATAAAAGCAGGATTCAAAACCAGGTCTTGCAGATCCTGAGAGCAAGTCCAGGCAGTTCTTTCTTCTTGTTGCCCATCTGCCCACATCATTTTCTCTCCTTCTCTCACCCACAAAGTGCTTCACCCTTCAGTCACTGAAATCACTTTGTAAATAAAATCTTCCACTTAATTCATTCTGTACCTGATTGTCTGAATTCAACCAAAAACAAAAACAAAAAAAACCCCTGAAGCTTTCCAGGTGTCTATAAGAAAAAACAGATTCTGTCAGCTTACTCTCAAAGTGTCTCTTTTTTTCTAGACCCACTAGCACCTCTAAACTTCTCCAGAATTCTTAATACAAACTCTGTCTACCAGACTGAACAACTCAGTATGTTCCTAAGCTTCCCTTCTGCTTTGCCTTCTTCACCCCCGTCCACTCTAAGGTTCTTATCCTTTTTGTCAGTCAGACCATCCTCTGCCTCAGCTCAATGAAACATGCTCTGGCCACGCTAACTGTAGTTTTCTTTTTCTTCTTTGGAATTCGACATTTTGATCAATGACACTCTTATGGTTTCTTCCTTTGTTTTAAAACATGCTTATGATAAAATCCCCCATGCTACTTGTATTTTTGATTTTCAAGCAAGTATAACTTGCTGTATCCCTTGGATAGGCATATGCTAGATTCAGCTCTAGTAGAATGACAGGCATTTCCTCAACTATAAAATGGGAATAATAGGATCTACATTTCTGAAGTGCTGTGAAACCTACAATAAATACATTGTGTTCCATCAAGCACTTTGCATGTAAAATGAGGTTACTGTTGTTAAATATTACTTGTTTGCTGAATCTGAGTAAAGATGCTGGGCAGAGCATGTTCTGAAAATAACCAAGCAATGTTGGTAAATGTTCTTCAGTTTATAAAGCCAGCCCTCCATTCTCTCTTGTCTTTGGTGGAATCTAGTTTCCTCCATATCAAGTTTCCCTAAACTAATATTACTCAGTTTGATGTGAAGGACCCAAAGATTCTCATGAGTCTCATTAATATAATTTTTTGCCCCCACCCCTAGCTGCCTCCTGATTTCCATACTGTTCATCTAGGCAAGGACTGGTATATGTAGGAAACAAACCAGATATTGTCTGCAGATTGGAAAACTCAGAGACACTTTACCTTACCTCACTCCTTCTATAGAGGGTGCGTCCCAGAAGGCTGGCCTATTTTGATAAGATTAGTTTTTAGTTAAGCCTGGAAGCAGAAGGGCCGGGATAATGTCAGAAGGACCAGCCCTCATGCTATTTCCTATTGTAACTAGCAGTGGAAAGGAGAGATTTCTCACTCCCAAAGATCAATAAGGAATAGTTAGCAGGTGGGGAAGAGGTTCTGATGAAGTTCCAGTCCTTGAAGAAATCACAGTGTCTCTGGCTTGGCCCCCTGCTTTCTGGAGTTCCTGTTTCCTGGAGGACAGGGGGAAACTTGTAGACCTCTCACACCCGTGTATGTACTAGAGCAGGAGTCTCCAACCTCCAGGATCTAAGGCGTGACCAGCAGAGGTGGAGCTGACATAATAATAGAAATAAGATGCACAATAAATATAATACTCTTGAATCATCCTGAAACCATCCCCCATCTCCTACCCATGGGCCCAGTGAAAAATTGTCTTCCCCCAAAACCAGTCTCTCGTACCAAAAAGTCGGGGGACCACTGCACTTGAAGCAACTTGAACAGAGCACTGGCTCACTGGCGCCGGCGGTTAACTCTTCAAGAGCTTTACAACTTCCCCTACCCTAGTCAACAGTTAGCATCTTTACAACAGGGCTTGACAACTCTGAAGGGTGTTTATGACCTCCCTTAAGTCATAAAAGTAGAAAATGTATATTTACTACAAAGCTAAGCATGTTTATAGTAATTCTAGTAGGCACCTGGGTGTTGGTTTGGATCAAGCTTTTCTTTTTTCAGTGGAGGAACAATTATGAGTCATAGTCTTAGGCTCTTGGAATTGTCTATGTGAGAACCACACAAAGCTTTTGTTTTATATGTGGCTTTCTGGACCCCCACTGCAGACATTCAGAATTAGACTCTCTCTGAGGGACTGGCCTAGGAATTTACATTTGACAAACTCCTCAGAACTAAAGTTTGAGGGTCACTGAGGAGATCAGCCCTGGGATTTCTTTGGAAGGAATGATGCTAAAGCTGAAACTCCAGTACTTTGGCCACCTCATGCAGAATTGACTCATTGGAAAAGACTGATGCTGGGAGGGGCTGGGGGCAGGAGGAGAAGGGGATGACAGAGGATGAGATGGCTGGATGGCATCACTGACTCGATGGGCATGAGTCTGAGGGAACTCTGGGAGTTGGTGATGGACAGGGAGGTCTGACGTGCTGTGATTCATGGGGTCGCAAAGAGTCAGACACGACTGAATGACTAAACTGAGCTGAACTGAGGTACCCCACACTACTGAGAACTGAGTTCTCTTGACCTTCTGTGTTATGAAACTAAGACTTTGTTTTTCTTCATTACTCATTGGCTAGATGAAATTGACTCCCAGTTTTCATCTGATTTGGAAGAATACACAGATTTCTTAAATTGCATCACTTTTGCATTCCTTCTTTAACACGTACATTTATTGAGCACTCTCTGTGGGCCAGCAACAGTGCTAGATGCGTGGCTACAAAGAAGTATAAGGCATGGAATCTGAATTCAAGGAACTTCTGACCTCTTAAGAAAACACATACGTGCCATTAGGTGTGAGGGGAGCTCTGACAGAGGTCCACAAGGACAGAATGAAGCCAGGAGAGAGAAATCAGTTCTTCCTGTGGAACGTGGCGGCCATAAATGTTTTCACACGGTGAATGATGAGAGGTGTTCATCGAGCAGACAAGTTGGAAGAAAGGTAGCTTTCAAGGCTGATGGAGCAAAGGCATAAATTCTAAAATAGCAAGACAGGTTTGGGGAATTGAAAGTAGTTCAGCATCGCTGGATGATATGATAATGGGTAGAGGAGGAGGAGGATTGCACAAGAAATGTTCTCTGGGAGATAAGGAGTCAGATCATTAAATATCCATGATAAGGAATTTAAACATTATCCTCTAGGATTGTTTTCTCAAAGTGTGGACCTCAGAGTTTCTACAATAGACTTGCCTAACTGACTCAAAATTTCCAGAGGTAGGACCTCATACTGGATATTTTAATAAGCATCCTTAATGGCCAGTACACCAAGTTTGGAACCGACTATTTGGTAAGGTGGAGTCATTGGAGGACTTTGTGCAAAGGAGAGAAAAAATCAGAAAGAACTATCTATTGGAATGAACAATTGATTAGTTGGACTGAGGTTGAAAACAAGGAAGATCTAAGAGGCTAATTAGTAAACCACAGCAATTCTCCAGATGAGAGATAATGAAGAATTCATTTAAGGTAGTATGTACCTTGGATGAAGGAAGAGGGATAGACTGAAAGGTGTGTAAAGAAAAAGGATTTATAGGGTAGAGTTCAAGTGGAAAGAGATTTCTGAGAAGGTAGTGCAGCCAAGTACAAAGCTTAGTACTTGTTGAAAGTTTTAGCCACTTTTCTGGAATCATTTCTATTTTATATGACAAAAGAAATGCTCTTTCATCAGGACTTTCTTTGAAAAGGTAGACACCTTTATTCATTCTCATGCATACATATGAAGGTGCATGAAAAGTCACACTAGTTTGAGAACCATTGAAGGCAACATTTTGGATGGTACTGAAAGCAACTGTCTCTTCTCAGAGACATAATTCTGCATGGTACTCCCAATAGTGGCTGTGCTTATGCCAGTTTGCTTGGGCTGCCATGACAAAATACAAGAATGGGTGTATTAAACAATAGAAATGCAAAGTTCTGGAGGTTAAAATTTCATATCCAGGTGCCAGGAATTTTGACTGCTGGAGAAATCTCTTCCTTTGGGTTGCAGATGGCTGCCTCTTCATTGTGTGATCACGTGGCCTTTCCTTGGCTTGTGTGCTGAGAGGAGGGTAGGCAGGGAGTGAAGTGATTTCTCTGGTGTCTTTTAGAACAGTGACCTATTAGATCAGGACCCTACCCCTACCACCTCACTTTAAATACTTCCATAGAGACCTCATGTCCAAATACAGCCACACAGGGGATTAGGGCTTCACATATGATTTTTAGTGACACAAGCATTCAGTCGATAACACTCCATCCCTGGTCCTTCTTTTATGCAGAATAAGCTCATATAATGCCAGCAGATGCAGGTGTTTTAGTTCATTCCATTAAAAACTGCAAAGTTCAACATGTTATCTAAATGTCATCTAGATCAGGGTGACACTTGAGGCTTGATTTATGCTGGGGCAAAATTCCTCTCCAGTTGTGAATCTGTGAAGTCAGGTAAGTTCTGTGCTTCCAACATACAACGGTGGAAGAGCCATAGGATAGACATTCACATTCTAAAAGGGAAACATTCCTACTACAAAAGGGAGAAACAAAAAAGAGGTGGCAGGTCCCAAGCAAGTCCCAAGCTTAGCAAAGCAAACTTTCTTATACCTTATACCTTCTTATACCTTACATCTTGAGAATAATCTTCTTTGGCAACATTCCTGTAGAGAAAGACTCTAGAGGCCTTTCCTTTAAGGGATCAGAAATAATCTGTTTGGATTTTTGAAACCAAGATGGTAGCCCCACCCTTTGGGTGATTGATGGCCTCTTCAAGTGTTCATGGCCTCTAGTTACAAAGAGAAGGCTCTTCCCCTAGTGGACTGTGTCATTGTAAATTTTTTTATTTGACAAAGATTAGGTAAGGGAAGACTTGAAAAGAGTTCCTGGACTTTGGAACCAGAGGATACATCACTAGGAATGTTTGCTAAATCATCATGGATATTTTCCTCGACCCAAAGAATAGGAGCTTCTTCTTTTTTTTTTTTT
>SJYC01059472.1:0-53867 GCA_006408675.1 Madoqua kirkii
GATTAGGTAAGGGAAGACTTGAAAAGAGTTCCTGGACTTTGGAACCAGAGGATACATCACTAGGAATGTTTGCTAAATCATCATGGATATTTTCCTCGACCCAAAGAATAGGAGCTTCTTCTTTTTTTTTTTTTAATTTTATTTTTACTTTATTTTACTTTACAATACCGTATTGGTTTTGCCATACATTGTCATGAATCTTCCACGGGTGTATACGAGCTCCCAATCCTGCATCCCCCTCCCACCTCCCACCCCACATCATCTCTCTGGTTCATCTCTGTGCACCAGCCCCAAGCATCCTGTATCCTGTATTGAACATAGGCTGGCGCTTCGTTTCTTACATGATAATATACATGTTTCAATGCCATTCTCCTAAATCATCCCACCCTCTCCCTCTCCCTCGGAGTCCAAAAGTTCTATACATTTGTGTCTCTCTTGCTGTCTCACATACAGGGTCATCATTACCATCTTTCTAAATTCCATATATATGTGTCAGTATACTGTATTGGTGTTTTTCTTTCTGGCTTACTTCACTCTGTATAATCGGCTCCGTGTCTTCAGAGAGAAGGCAAACCCTGTTGCCTCCTCTTCATGACCATCTCTCACAACTCTGTCTTTTTCTTAGCTTTAAAGCAGACCAAATCTTATCCAGAAAATGATAAAGACTGTTTAGCTTCTTACATTGCAGGAAAAGACAGCAAAGAAAGGAGAGGTGCCATTGGCCTTTTCTGACTATACAAAGTATGGTAAAATTGTCTCTGGATCCAAGCTTATGTTGCATACAGCATGACAGATGAATAAACCTAGAGATGAGGTACTGGGGCAAGGAGTAGTGACTTTATTCAGAGAGCCAGCAGACTGAGAAAATAGTGGATGAGTGTTCCCCAAAAAGCATCTTACCTGAGTTAGAATTCAGGCTTCTTTTAAACTAAAAGGGAAAGTGATGTGACTGGTTGTTTCACCCTTCTTGGAGCAGAAATTCTTTGTTCTTGCAGCAGTGCATGGTAAGTGTTATCACAATGTTCCTGTAAACCTCCAACAAGATAATGTTACTCTCTGTTCCACAATCTTTTCTCTTCATATGGATGGAAAGAGTTACACCCTTAAAGGTCCAGCCTGGCAGGTGGAGTCTTGAGAAGGGACTGGCATGTCTATTTCAGGCTATAAGCAAGATTCTTTTACAGAGGTGCAGATCCAGCATGACTAAGCACAGGTGGCAGAGCACAAGGGTAGAATATACGATATGGAGTCAGGTTTGTTTTGCTCTGTTGCAGAATGGTGTTTCTATAGCTAAGGTTCTACAGCAGGAATCCAAAGCTTTCTTGGCCTTCCCATTGAGCGCAATAGCTCGAAACTGTGCAGGATGGAGAGTTGCCTTTTATGCAACCATGTTTTGTTCGCTGTCTTTTTTGCTCCTTTGTGTCCAGTTGTCCCAGGCCTCAGTCTTCCAACAGAAGTACCTGGGATGCAGATCAGCTCCCACAGGACTGGGAGGCCAGCAAGGCTGGGTAATGTGAATACATGCTCTGTTTGTTCCAAGTTGTTGCAGGTCTCCTGCGAAGCTGGGCTCTGCATAGGTGGAGGTATTTACTATATCTCTCTTGTCTCCACATTTTTCTCTGCCAGCACTATAGCTGCGGAATCTAAGACACAAGAGTAAGGTCATTTCCCAGAGTGGTCTGCTTTTCTGCCTGCCTGTTTACAGCACTGTGGCAGATTTTATTATTCCACGTATTGACAAAATGTTCGTTTTTAAAATGTTGTTATTGTTTTATATACAATACAGTCGTATGAAGTCAAGAATAGTTTTTTATAACTGATAGTTCAGAAGTATCTCAAAAACTTCCTCTTCTTACTGAACAACAATAACTAATGTTTTTAGAGACTTTTTTCCCCTGACAATAGAAACAATAGCTAAAAGCAAAACTGTTCTAACAGAATGGTCTCCAAATTAAAATGCTATGTGCTGCTAAGTAAATAAGATGTCCTTACAGACTCACATTTTGTTGAGCTACAAGAGTGTTTGGACTTTTATCACCATGTTAATTAGGAATGGGAAATTCAAAATAACAATAGTGGCTTCTCTTTGGGACTAGGTATGAAAATATTTGGAAACTAAGACAAATTCCTACTATTACAGGAGGGGAAAAAGTATAGCACTGCCTACTTCTGAAGACTAGAAACATAAATGAATGAAGGACAAACCGCCTATGACTAGCAGGCTTCACACTAGTCCTGCGAAAGTAGGGATCCATCCTGTGGGTCAAACTAATGTTATTTCTCCAGTTGCAAGCAGGTCCTCAGCTCAGATTCAACACTCAAGAAATATTTCTCCAGTTGCAAGCAGGTCCTTAGTTCAGATTTAACACTCAAGAAATATTTATAGATTAAATAAATAAGGGTTAGCTTGGCCCTGGAAGAGTGGATGGGATAAAAGCTGATTGAGATTCAGAGTGAAAATGTTTTTTATTTTGATCATGGTCTAAGGTAAGAGTCAAGGTTTGTATTAGCACGAAGAATGAAGCTGGAAAAATCTCTCACAGATCTACTCCAAGTCCCAAGAAAGCCTGAAGCTTTCTTGGCCTTCCCATTGAATGCAATAGCTTGAAACTGTGCAGGATGGAGAGTTGCCTTTTATACAACCATGTTTTGTTCGCTGTCTTTTTTGCTCCTTTGTGTCCGCTTGTCCCAGGCCTCAGTCTTCTAACAGAAGTACCTGGGATGCAGATCAACTCCTACATGACTGGGAGGCCAGCAAGGCTGGATAATGTGAATACATGCTCTGTTTGTTCCAAGTTGTTGCAGGTCTCCTGTGAAGCTGGGCTCTGCATAGGTGGAGGTATTTACTATATCTCTCTTGTCTCCACATTTTTCTCTCCCAGCACTATAGCTGCAGAATCTAAGACACAAGGGTAAAGTCATTTCCTTCCCAGAGTGGTCTGCTCTTCTGCCTGCCTGTTTACAGCACTGTGGCAGATTTTATTATTCCATGTATTGACAAAATGTTCGTTTTTAAAATGTTGTTATTGTTTTATATACAATACTTAATGTGAATACATGCTCTGTTTGTTCCAAGTTGTTGCAGGTCTCCTGTGAAGCTGGGCTCTGCATAGGTGGAGGTATTTACTATATCTCTCTTGTCTCCACATTTTTCTCTCCCAGCACTATAGCTGCAGAATCTAAGACACAAGGGTAAAGTCATTTCCTTCCCAGAGTGGTCTGCTCTTCTGCCTGCCTGTTTACAGCACTGTGGCAGATTTTATTATTCCATGTATTGACAAAATGTTCGTTTTTAAAATGTTGTTATTGTTTTATATACAATACAATCGTATGAACTTGAGAATAGTTTTTTATAACTGATAATTCAGAAGTACCTCAAAAACTTCCTCTTCTTACTGAACAACAATAACTAATGTTTTTAGAGATTTTTTTCCCCTGACAATAGAAACAATAGCTAAAAGCAAAACTGTTCTAACAGAATGGTCTCCAAATTAAAATGCTATGTGCTGCTAAGTAAATAAGATGTCCTTACAGACTCACATTTTGTTGAGCTACAAGAGTGTTTGGACTTTTATCACCATGTTAATTAGGAATGGGAAATTCAAAATAACAATAGTGGCTTCTCTTTGGGACTAGGTATGAAAATATTTGGAAACTAAGACAAATTCCTACTATTACAGGAGGGGAAAAAGTATAGCACTGCCTACTTCTGAAGACTAGAAACATACATGAATGAAGGACAAACCGCCTATGACTAGCAGGCTTCACACTAGTCCTGCGAAAGTAGGGATCCATCCTGTGGGTCAAACTAATGTTATTTCTCCAGTTGCAAGCAGGTCCTCAGCTCAGATTCAACACTCAAGAAATATTTCTCCAGTTGCAAGCAGGTCCTTAGTTCAGATTCAACACTCAAGAAATATTTATAGATTAAATAAATAAGGGTTAGCTTGGCCCTGGAAGAGTGGATGGGATAAAAGCTGATTGAGATTCAGAGTGAAAATGTTTTTTATTTTGATCATGGTCTAAGGTAAGAGTCAAGGTTTGTATTAGCACGAAGAATGAAGCTGGAAAAATCTCTCACAGATCTACTCCAAGTCCCAAGAAAGCCAGATCAAATCCCATTTTTGAGGGTAGTGTTACAGCAGAGTATGACATGAGCTGTTTATTTTCCATTCAGTTTCTTAGACATAAAGCAGCCCTATTGACTATACACAGATTTCTTTTTTTTTTTTTTTTTCAGTTTTCCAGCTCATAAATATACACTTTTGGCCAAAAGGTAGAAGATTTGTGCTACCCAGTAGATGATTTGTTGGCAGTTTAGTGAAAGCTCGTGCTTACCACTGGAGAACATATCAGAGCAATCATCCTGGTGATGGGAAAATAAGTCCAAACTGCCATCTTGTTGTTGAGCTGTGCAGCAGAAAGATTGTTGCTGAGTCACTCTTCCTAAGGTAAATATGTTTAACTCATCCTATTCAGCTGTAGAAACGGGCTATCCACACCTTTCGCCAGTTTGTGCTTATTATTTGATTCAAGCAAACTTGTTGTTTAGTCGCTAAGTCATGTCCAACTCTTTGCCACCCCATGAACTGCAGCATGCCAAGCTCCTCTGTCCTTCACTATCTCCCAAAGTTTGCTCAAATACATGTCCGTTGAGTCAGTAATGTTACCTAAGCATATCATCCTCTGCCCTCCCTTCTCCTTTTGCCTTCAGTCTTTCCCAGTATCAAGGTCTTTTCCAATGAGTCAGCTCTTCTCATGAGGTTGCCAAAGGATTGGAACTTCAACATCAGTCCTTCCAGTGAATATTCAGGGTAGATTTCCTTTGGGATTGACTGATTTGCTCTCCTTCCAGTCCAAGGAACTGTCAAATCTTCTCCTGCACCACAGTTCAAAGGCATCTGTTCTTAGGCCCTCAGCCTTCTTTATGGCCCAACTCTCACATCCATTCCTGACTACTGGAAAAATCATAGCTTTGACTAGACAGACCTTTGTCAGCAAAGTAATGTCTCTGCTTTGTAATACACTGTCTAGGTTTGTTATGACCTTTCTTCCAAGAAGCAAGTGTCTTTTAATTTCATGGCTGCAGTCACCATCTGTAATGATTTTGGAACCCAAGAAAAGAAAATCTGTCCTGCTTCCACTTTTTTCCCTTCTATTTGACATGAAGTAATGAGACTAGATGCCATAATCTGAGTTTTTTGAATGCTGAGTTTTAAGCCAGCTTTTTCACTCTCATCTTTAACCCTCATCAAGAAATTATTTGGTTCCCCTTCACTTTCTGCGCTTAGAATGGTATCATCTGCATATCTCAGGTTGTTGATATTTCTCCTGGCAATCTTGATTCCAGCTTGTGATTTCATCCAGCTTAGCATTTTGCATGATCTATTCTGCATAGTGTTAAGTAAGCAAAGTGACAATATATAGCCTTGTTGTACTCCTTTTCCAATTTCGCACCAGTCAATTGTTCCATGCCTGGTTCTAACTGTTGCTTCTTGACCCACATATGTGTCTCAGAAAACAGGTAAGGTCTGGTAGTCCCATCTCTTTAAAAAATTGCCAGTTTGTTGTGATTTATAGTCAAAGACAGTTGTATGATACTTTGAGCATTCTTTGGTGTTGTCCTTCTTTGGGACTGGAATGAAAACTGACCTTTTCTAGTCCTGTGGCCGATGCTGAGTTTTCCAAACTGGTGTCCACTTTTCACCTCCTTTTCAGTGTAGCTCAATAAGACTATACTCCTTAAGTAAACACTGCTGTAGGAAGTGATTAGGGAAAGTACATTTCTATTTTACACTTCTCTCTTCAGTCCCGGTAGTATTGGTTTGAGAAAGAACACTAAGCATCTGATAATCAGTTTTAAATCTCTATTTATTTGATTTCAATTTTACTGCCTGAAGTTGAATCCTTTACAGGATAAGAACTCCAAAACTGACAGAAAAAATAATTTGATATTGATTCTGAGTCAGTGAGAAAATATCCTTGAGATAACAATGTATATGCTCAACCAGAACAAAACCCTAGGAAAAAAAAAAAAAAAGCAGAGCATCCTCACTGGAGAGGAAAAAAAAGTACATTATTGTCCTTCCTCCATGCTCTTTACTTTTCATGTCTGAACTTTTGCAGGTAGAAACTTTTTGCCTTATTCCCTGCCTTTCTGACCTATACTTAATCCATTCTGATGATATAGCCAAATTAATCTTCATAAAGAGTCATCTCAGTCATTTATAGTCTCCCCTTTATAGTCTCATCCCCAAGAATTCTAATACCTTGGTCTTTGGCTGGGCATTGATAACTGATTAGTCCCATCTCTAAGACTAGCACCAACATCATAAACACACATTGAGTATGTAGCATGTGGCAAGAATACTTTATCTTATTTCATCCTTACTACAACACTATGAAAATAAATATTATCCTTATATTAAAGATGACAAAACAGGCTTTGAGAGTTTAAGTCACTTGTCAAAGGTCATGAAGCTAGTAACCTTGTTGGAACTCAAATTTTGCCCTTCTTTACCCCCTTCCATACTCTCTCTTAGGGCATACCCACTTCCTATGTCCCTTGAATTGGCCACAGTATTCTTATATCTATGCTTCTGTTATTATGACCCAGAATGTTTGCCACTTCCATTTTTATTTATGTATATAAATATTTTATTTATTCATATAATCTAGAAACATGATTTTTAATATTTAAAATAATTTTGTTCCCTATTATTAAATTTGTGTGTGTTATTCACTCAGTCATGTCTGACTCTTTGCAACCCCATGGACTGTAGCCTGCCAGGCTTCTCTGTCTATGGGATTCTTCAGGCAAGAATACTGGAGTGGATTGCCATTCCCTTCTCCAGAGGAACTTCTCAACCCAGGGATCAAACACTGGTCTCCTGCATTGCAGGTAGATTCTTTATCATTTGAGCTACAGGAAAGTCTGTATTGTTAAATTTAATGTCTATCAATCATATTCCTTAGTTTCCGTCCTATAGTATTTTCATGGGTCACATTGGTCATCTTCCCCTACCTGCAGTCCCCACTGAACACCAAGTCCAATAAGTGGACTTTCTTATGCTCTTTGAGTCAGTTAAATTCTACCCTCTCCAGTGTATCTCTATCCCTACAGCCCAAGTTCCCTCCCTTGCCTTTAAAGTCAACATGCTTATTATCTCATTGCTACTTAATAGTCTCTATTACTCCTAGAATACATGTCCTAAATTATATACCATGAAGGCAGAGGTTCTGACTGATAATACTCATTATGTCATTATATCAGTTCTTGGCACATGAAATAAAGTCAGTGAATGTTTTTTGATTGAATGAGTGAATGTAAACCTATAAGGTTGGTGAAAACTTGTGTGCACAATCATAGTTGTGAAGTTAACCTTGACTCTTTGCCACTGCCTTGACTTATACTAATATTCTTATGTGAAGCAAAGATACGATGTATTAAAGAGAAAAAACAGTCATTGCTGTCTGAAAGACTCTGTTGCTACCTAGTATGGAATCTTAGGTGAATCTGCTTATTTTACTTCATCTCTAAAACAGGACTAATATTGCCACACAATTGGTTTTTTAAAAAAGTGTAATAGCATATGTAAAGTGCTTGGTCTAGAGTAGACAGTCAGAAAATGGGAGCCATTTTATTGGAATTAAGGGACAATAAAAAGTAACTATAGTTGCTGGGAAAAGAGCAGCAGTCATATAACTTTTCAGTTCTCCCTGAATCCCTCCATTACATTAACAGGATAGCTATGAGAACCGATCTGAAGACTACAGATATCCATAGCAAAATTGGATAATTTGGCTTCTTCCATGAGCCCTGGATAGAAACAGATGGAGACAAACTCCTGAAAAGAATCACACAGCATCAGCATCTGTGAAGGAGGAAGTGTAGGGGCAAGGGAATCAGGCTTATCATGACCCTGGGGAGAGAAGAACCTCAACATTTTTAGTAGGAACTCAGTGGGAAATATTACCAGCCAGTGTAAGAACAGAACAGAAACTGAGGAGATGTTCTGAAACATATAATTTGTGAGGGAATGAAAGGGAATTGGAATGCAGTTAGATCTGAAGGCCTTGGGAGCACTCTGAGTACTATACATTCTTTGAATTAACAACTAAACTTCTTTTCAAAAGAAAGACCTGCATTTTAAAAATTCCACCTTGGACAGAAAAATCTGGAAAGTCACATTCCCAAACAAGAAGAAAAACCCAGATAATAAAGTCAGCAACAAGAAAAAAAGTAATAAGGAGAAGCTAGATAATCTAAAAAAACAATCACAGAAGCAGAACTTTTCTTGAACTTATCAGAGATCTGAGGTTACAAACCCAACTATTCTGAAGTCTAAGGAAAGATGGGCAGTAACAGAATTGAGAAACAAAAATGATAAAAGCTGTGTATAAATAGTACAAGGCTAGAAGTCAATTCTTCCCTACTAGTAATTGCTTAAAATGGTTCTGTAATAATAGTTGGTAACTCTAACACACCAGTTTCAATAAGGGAAAGAACAACTAGATAGTATATCAGTAAAGAAATGAAGTATTTAAACAGCATTATAAAAGTTAGACCTGACTTATACGGAGCACAGTTTCCAACAACTTTTTGTAACGTGCGCACGAGAGATTCTCCTGGATAGACAGTATAACTGTTAGATCAAAAGGCAGGTCTCAGTAAAATTTAAAATCTTACCAAGGTTCCTCTCTGAGCACAATAAGATGAAAAGAGAAAGCAATAATAAAAGGAAGACTAGAAAATTCATAAGTATGGGGAAATTAAGCAATACACTCAAACGTTGTCAAAAAAAGAAGTTGCAAGTGAAATGAGAAAACCGAGATGAATGGAAATTAAAATACCTACAAGTTAAAATTAACATACCTACAAGTCCATTCTCTGTCTGCATCTCCATTGCTGCCCTGCAGATAGCTTTATCAGTAGCATATTTCTAGATTCCATACATATGCATTAATAATTATGCTTGTCTTTCTCTTTCTGACTTAATTCACTCTGTATAATAGGCTCTAGGTTCAGCCACCTCATTAAAACTGGCTCAAATGGGTTCCTTTTTATGACTGAGTAATATTCCATTGTGTATATATACCACAACTTCTTTATCCATTTGAAAGAGATACATTACCATATGTGAAGCTAGATAGCTGCTGGAAATTTGCTGAATGATGCAGGGAACTCATCGGTGCTCTGTGACAATCTAGAGGGATGGGGCAGTTGGAAGGAGGGTTAGGAGGACAGGGACATACATATGCCTATGGCTGATTCATGTTGCTGTATGGCAGGAATCAACACAGTACTGTGGGGCAGTTACCCCCCAAGTAAAAATAAATAATTGAAAAAAATACAGTTTACCAAATCTTGTGGAATGCAGCAAAAGCAGTGAGTGACGGGAAAAATGCATAGCTGTAGGTACCTACCTTAAAAAGCAAGGAAGAGTCAAATCAATACTATAACTTTGTACCTTAAGAAACCAGAAAAGTAAGAGCATGCTAAATCCAAGGCTAACAGAGGAAAGAAATAATAAAAATTTGATCAGAGAACAGAAAAACAATAGAAAAAATCCATTCAAATTTTGATTCTTTGGAAAGGTTAACAAAACTCACAATGGTAGGGAGACACAAATCACGATTATCAGGTATGAAAGAAGAGACAGCACTGCAATTTCTATGGGCATTAAAAGTTAAGAATGGGATAGTCAAGCTATTATAGGTCCACAACCTCCACAACTGAAAAGAAACACATTTCTTGGCACATACAAATGACAAAAGACCTAATTAAGAAAGAATTAGATAACCTGAATTGTTTTTTATATAATAAAGAAATTATATTTGTAGCTAAAATCCTCTCCAAAATAGAAAACTTTAGGGCCAGAGAGCTTCATTGGAAATTCTGCGATATGTTCAAGGGAAGAAATAATTCAAATTCTGCACAAACTCTCATGGCAAAAAGAAAATAGAAGAAAGCACCTCTGAATTCATTTTATGAGATCACAATTACCCTTATATCAAAACAGAGAAATTAGAAGAAAAGAAAGCTTCAGGGCAATACATTTCATGAATATTGATGCAAAAGATTCAGTAGAATATTTGCAAATAAAAAGTAACACTATGGAAAATAATAATATATCGTGCTAATTATAGTTTACCTGGAAATGCAATGTTAGATCAAGCATTCAAAAATCAATCAATAGAGCTTATGATACTAATAGAGAAAAGAAACTGTAATCATTTCTGTAGGTGCAGAAAAAGCATTTAAAAATCAGCCTCCAGAAATGATAAATACATAGAAATAGAAGGGATATGTGAATAGAGGGAATTCTTTTAATATGATGAAGGGCATCTTCAAAAATCTATAGGTAACATCATACTCAATGATGACAGATTGAACAGTTTTTCCCAAAGATTATAAACAAATCAAGACTGTCCACTGTAATCACTCCCATTTACATTGCACTTCAGCTACAATAACAAAAATCACATGCTATGGAATATCTAAGAAGGAAGAGGGTGAACACACACTTATTAATGAAATGAAAAACTAACTCATAGAAACTTTTAAAAAATATTTTGATGTATAGTGAAAAGAATAGGCATAGAAAGAAGTTAGACTTCTTTCACATATTTGTTTGTAGATTTTATAGATGTTTTGGTGGTGGTGGTTTAGTTGCTAAATTGTGTCTGACTCTTGCAACCCCATGGACTGGAGCCTGCCAGGCTCCTCTGTCCATGGGGATTCTCCAGGCAAGAATACTGGAGTGGGTTGCCATTTCCTTCTCCAATGCATGTATGCATGCTAAGTCACTTCAGTTGTGTCTGACTCTGTGCGACCCCACTGACTGCAGCCCACCAGGCTCCTCCATCCATGGGATTTTCCAGACAAGAATACTGGAGTGGGTTGCCATTGCCTTCTCCATCTCATTATATAGTGTATCTTTAAATTCATGCTTTTCTTTTTCTTAGTTCTGTCAAATGAAATTACTAGGAATCTTGACCAACTTAGTAGGAATAAGTACCTCAAGTGCCCAAATTGTGATTTTTAAGTACTATTTCCCATTAAAAGTACCAGAAATACTTGAAGAAGTAGCTGTTTCTAGGTTCCCAGCAAAAAATATTCAGAATGATCTTGGAATATTTTATCATTAAGAAGACAGAGAAAACATCAAAGTTAAGTTAAGGACATGACAAAAGGGTTTAAAAGCCAAGCTAAATAAACTTCTACTGAGTAAAGAAGGAAAAATGTGTCCTTCCAAAGAATAATAACCGAAGGGCTAAATGACATTAAATATATTTGAATCCATGAGTTTATAATGATAACATTAATGATAATGACAATGATAAAATCTATAGTTATCAATTATTGAAGCACGCCAGGCCTCCCTGTCTATCACCAACTCCTGGGAGAATTATCCATTATTTTGAAAATTGATAATTAAAGAAGAAACTTTGTCTTGTCTTTTCAGTAAGTGTTCCAGATACCTCAAGATGACAAAATCGCTAATGAGAAATTTTTTCTTTGAAATTTTCAGCTAACTAAAGAACAAGGCATAATAAAATTATAATATCACCATTTTGTAACCCCTAATTAATAGACGCTTACTCTTTGGAAGGAAAGTTATGACCAACCTAGACAGCATATTCAAAAGCAGAGTCCATCTAGTCAAGGCTATTGTTTTTCCAGTAGTCATGTACGGATGTGAGAGTTGGACTGTAAGGAAAACTGAGTGCTGAAGAATTGATGCTTTTGAACTGTGGTGTTGGAGAAGACTCTTGAGAGTCCCTTGGACTGCAAGGAGATCCAACCAGTCCATTCTGAAGGAGATCAGCCCTGGGATTTCTTTGGAAGGAATGATGCTGAAGCTGAAACTCCAGCACTTTGACCACCTCATGCAAAGAGTTGACTCATTGGAAAAGACTTTGATGCTGGGAGAGATTGGGGGCAGGAGGAGAAGGGGACAACAGAGGATGAGATGGCTGGATGGCATCACTGACTCGATGGGCGTGATCTGAGTGAACTCCGGGAGTTGGTGATGGACAGGGAGGCCTGGCGTGCTACGATTCATGGGGTCGCAAAGAGTGAACACGACTGACTGAGCGACTCAACTGAACTGAAAGCCTGTGGTCTTATCTGTTACAATGTAGTTACTTCTTTTTCTAAATGACTAAATGCTTGAGAGGATGTGGAGAAAAGGGAACCCTCTTGCACTGTTGGTGGGAATGCAAACTAGTACAGCCATTATGGAAAACAGTGTGGAGATTCCTTAAAAAATTGCAAATAGAACTGCCTTATGACCCAGCAATCCCACTGCTGGGCATACATATGCTGGGAGGGATTGGGGGCAGGAGGAGAAGGGGACGACAGAGGATGAGATGGCTGGATGGCATCACTGACTCGATGGACGTGAATCTGAGTGAACTCTGGGAGATGGTGATGAACGGGCAAGCCTGGCGTGCTACGATTCATGGGGTTGCAAAGAGTCGGACACGACTGAGCAACTGAACTAAACTGAACAGATAAATGAGTATTTATCTGGGTCATCTGGGTGATTTTGTTGTCCTCAGTGAGAGAAGCAAGAAGGATAGGTACAAAGAGCAGTTGTTAAGAGGCTGTGGAATCAACGTGCTTTGGGGAAGTTAGAGATGGAGAGTTTGATTTTTTAAATTATGATTTTAAAAACTAATATAAGGTGGTTGAAGAAATTTAGAAAATATTGAAGACTATAAAGTAGGAAATAATAATAATACTCTACAACCTAATAAAACCTAACAATAATTACTCAAAATCCATTCCTTTATCATTCCTTCCATAGTAAACACTGTTAAAATATTGAAAATATTAAGTTAAATCATATGAAAGATTTTGAAGGTCAAAAACAGTTGAAAAGTAATTATGCTCCAATTAAATAATTTAAAAAACTTGAAAAAAAAAGTTGAACATTGATACTTCTGTAAGGTTCAAAGTGTATATTTTTTGCAGATAGATAACTACTTTTTTAAGAGGAAAAAGGTGGAAAACAAGGGGGTTTGTAGAATTTAGGTAAAGGTTTAAAGATCTAATTTAATGACTTTTAGAGGACAGAACATCTTAAGATGTGTTTGTAAACTAAGAGGTGAGTGGAAGGAAAGTTGACAACTAATGAGAGTTACTGAGGTTGGAAATGTGAATATTGTCTTCCATTCACTGAGCTGGTAGGTGTTTTGCTCCAGCAGTATCGGACAATTGAAAACTGTTGGATGGGAATTGCAGAATGGCAATTACTGTAAAAGGCAATTAGTTTAGAGCCCAAGCAGAAAATCTGACTCTCTTTCATTTATATTCAAGATAATTTTTCCTCACTGAAACTTCCTAATCAATACATATTTGTAGAAAGTCCAACTTGGCCCAGAATAAATGTGGTTTTCTTTTTCTTTTCTTTTTTTAATTGGTTTTGCCATACATTGACATGAATCAGCCACAGGTGTACATGATCTCCCAATGCCAAAGCCCCCTCCCACCTCCCACCCCACACCATCTCCCCGGATCATCTTGTACACCAGCCCCAAGCATCCTGTATGCTTTAAATGTAGATCACTCTTTATTCTGGAGCACTGATGTGGGTAGTAGACTGCAAGCCAGTTCTAGCCCCTTCCCATGTTCTAGCCCCTTCCCATGTTCTAGCCCCTGTCCTACTCTCCTTACTCATTTTAGGTAAACTATTTAACCTAGGACCTCCTACTCATGCTTGGATTAAATCAAGGATTTTTAAATGCAGAGATCATGGACTTTAAGCAAATTCATGGGTGAGTGGTAATATATATAAATTTAAAAAAATTCCTTAAAGTTCTATGCAAGATCTTAAATGCAGTTTGGACGCAATGGCTTTCCATGGATTTTCAAAGGCTCTGTGATTCCAAAGAGGTTAGGAAACTATGACTCGAATGGTCTCTACAAGTCCTTCCTTGGTCAAAAAAATTTTTTTTTCTAATTGTAGTGTTTTAGCAAGTTCTTCTCATAATGCATGCATTTGGATTCTTTGAAGATTACAACAATTAATTTAAGAAGAAACAGGAGTGAACCACTCTGGGGTGACTCAGAGCTTAACCATTTCTTTTTTGTTGTTCTGTCCTGTGTCCAGATGGATGAGTCACTTAGCCTAGAGCATCCAGAGGCTCAGCTTAGGGAGCTGACTTTAAGATGGTGCCTATTTTTTGGTATTAGATGCCCTTTCCTGATCAGTAAAGAGGTAGTTTTGGAAGTGAGATGCAAAGAGAATTTTAGTAATGGCCAAACATCAAAAAGTCAAAGAGAATGACCAGCAAATATAAAAACCAACTAACCAAACTAAAATAAAATGAATGGTGAAATTAAAAAAAAAGAAAATAGAAAAAATAAATGAACAGACAAAAACAGTAGCTGTCTTATAGTGTAGCTTCTTATTCTATTTGTTGTTGTTTTGTTTCGTTTGTCTCTTTGCCAGCATTCTAGTCAGTATTTCTCCTAGTTTGTACACCTACAAGGATACATAGATGTGACATATATATTAGATGACGTGGTATAAAGAGATTCTCAGAAATTGGACTTCGTAGCTCATATATCTGAGGCCTGAAATAAGGCTTGTAATAAGTGTAAAAGGAATCCTGGGTTAAGAGGTAGTGAAGAGAAACACTAGCTCAGTGGTGGTAAGAACACCTTATTTCCATTATCAAGATAAAAAGCATCACTATCTTGTTACTTTACTCATGCCCCACTCCAGCCATTAAGTTGAGGAAAGGTGATCACTATGTGATATCCATCCATGTAGGTTCAATTCAGTCCAGTCGCTCAATTGTGTCTGACTCTTTCAGTTCAGTTCAGTTCAGTCGCTCAGTCGTGTCTGACTCTTCGCGTCCCCATGAATAGCAGCACACCAGGCCTCCCTGTCCATTGCCATCTTCCGAAGTTCACTCAGACTCTGTTCATCGAGTCAGTGATGCCATCCAGCCATCTCATCCTCTGTCGTCCCCTTCTCCTCCTGCCCCCAATCCCTCCCAGCATCAGAGAGTCTTTTCCAATGAGTCAGCTCTTCACATGAGGTGGAAAAAGTACTGGAGTTTCAGCTTTAGCATCATTCCTTCCAAAGAAATCCCAGTGCTGATCTCCTTTAGAATGGGCTGGTTGGATCTCCTTGCAGTCCAAGGGACTCTCAAGAGTCTTCTCCAACACCACAGTTCAAAAGCATCAATTCTTCGGCTCTCAGCCTTCTTCACAGTCCAATTCTCACATCCATACAATGACCACAGGAAAAACCATAGCCTTGACTAGACGGACCTTCGTCGGCAAAGTAATGTCTCTGCTTTTGAATATGCTATCCAGGTTGGTCATAACTTTTCTTCCAAGGACTAAGAGTCTTTTAATTTCATGGCTGCAGTCACCATCTGCAGTGATTTTGGAGCCCCCCAAAATAAAGTCTGACACTGTTTCCACTGTTTCTCCGTCTATTTCCCATGAAGTGATGGGACTGGGTGTCATGATCTTTGTTTTCTGAATGTTGAGCTTTAAACCAATTTTTTCACTTTCCTGTTTCACTTTCATCAAGAGACTCTTTAGTTCTTCACTTTCTGCCATAAGGGTGGTATCATCTGCATATCTGAGGTTATTGATATTTCTCTGGCTTTAATTTGTACTTTAAACAGTCATGCCTAGGAAACCTTTAATATTGCTGTTGATAATTTGGATAATCTCTTTTATGAAATGTCTGTTCAAATGTGTTATCTAATTTAGAAACTGCATTCTCTTTTTTTTATTGATTAGCAAGAAGTTGTTTTTTTTTAACATATTATAAAGTCCTCATGTAAATCTGTTAGAAATATCTTCTCTCACTCAATGTCTTGCTTTTTGTCTGTTTTAATTTTATCTTTTGGCGAAGCAAGTTCTTGGTTTTCATAAAGTCGAATTTATCAGCATTTAAACCTATTGTTTGAGCTTTTTGAGCTCACCCCAATTCAACTTGGTTCAGTTGCTCAGCCGTGTCCAACTTTTTGCGACCCCATGGACTGCAGCATGCCAGGCCTCCCTGTCTATTACTAACTCCCAGAGCTTACTCAAACTCATGTACATAGAATCAGTGATGCCATTCAACCATCTCATCCTCTGACATCCCCTTCTCCTCCCACCTTCAGTCTTTCCCAGCATCAGGGTCTTTTCAAATGAATCAGTTATTTGCATCAAGTGGCTGAAGTATTGGAATTTCAGCTTCATCCTCAGTCCTTCCAATGAATAGTGAAGACTGATTCCCTTTAGAATGGACTGCTTTGATCTTGTAGGCCAAGGGACTCTCAAGAGTCTTCTCCAACACCACAGTTCAAAAGCATCAATTTATCAGTACTCAGCTTTCTTTATAGTCGAATTTTCACATCCATACATGACTGCTGGAAAAACCATAGCTTTTGATTAGATGGAACTTTGTCGGCAAAGTAAAGTTTCTGCTTTTTTTGGAGTTTCAGCTTCATCCTCAGTCCTTCCAGTGAATAGTGAAGACTGATTCCCTTTAGAATGGACTGCTTTGATCTTGTAGGCCAAGGGACTCTCAAGAGTCTTCTCCAACACCACAGTTCAAAAGCATCAATTTATCAGTACTCAGCTTTCTTTATAGTCGAATTTTCACATCCATACATGACTGCTGGAAAAACCATAGCTTTTGATTAGATGGAACTTTGTCGGCAAAGTAAAGTTTCTGCTTTTTAATATGCTGTCTAGGTTGGTCATAACTTTGCTTCAAAGGAGCAAGTCTTTTAATTTCATGACTACAGTCATCATTTGCAGTGAGTTTAGAGTCCAAGAAAATAAAGTTTGACACTATTTTCATTGTTTCCCCATCTATTTGTCATGAAGTGATGGGACAGGATGCCATGATCTTAGCTTTCTAAATGTTGATTTTTAAGCAAGCTTATTAACTCTCCTCTTTCACTTTCATCAAGAGACTATATAGTTCTTCTCCAGTTTCTGCCATAAAATTGGTGTGAACTGGATATCTGAGGTTATTGATATTTCTCCCAGCAATCTTGATTCCAGCTTGTGCATCATCCAGCCCAGCATTTCACATGATGTACTCTGCATATAAGTTGAATAAGCAGAGTGACACTATACAGCCTTGACGTACTCCTTTCCCAATTTGGAACCAGTCTGTTGTTCCATGTCCGGTTCTAACTGTTGCTTCTTGACCTGTGTACAGGTTTTTCAGGAGGCAGGTAAGATGGTTTGGTTCTCCCATCTCTTAAAGAATTTTCCACAGTTTATTGTGATCCACACAGTCAAAGGTTTTGGTGTAGTCAATAAAGCAGAAGTAGATATTTTTCTATGGACAGAAGATCATGACATTGTGCAGGAGACAGGGATCAAGACCATCCCCTTGGAAAAGAAAGGCAAAAAAGCAAAATGGCTGTCTGGGGAGGCATTACAAATAGCTGTGAAGAGAAGAGAGAGGAAAAGAAAAGGAGAAAAGGAAAGATATAAGCATCTGAATGCAGAGTTCCAAAGAATAGCAAGGAGAAGTAAGAAAGCATTCCTCAGCGATCAGTGCAAAGAAATAGAGGAAAACAACAGAATGAGAAAGACTAGAGATCTCTTCAAGAAAACTAGAGATACCAAGGGAACATTTCATGTAAAGATGGGCTTGATAAAGGAAAGAAATGGTATGGACCTAACAGAAGCAGAAAATATTAAGAAGAGGTGGTAAGAATACACAGAAGAACTGTACAAAGAAGATCTTCATGACCAAGATAATCATGATGATGTGATCACTCATCTAGAGCCAGACATCCTGGAATGTGAAGTCAGGTGGGCTTTAGAAAGCATCGCTATGATCAAAGCTAGTGGAGGTGATGGAATTCCAGTGGAGCTATTTCAAATCCTGAAAGATGATACTGTTAAAGTGCTGCACTCAATATGCCAGCAAATTTGGAAAACTCAGCAGTGGCCACAGGACTGGAAAAGGTCAGTGTTCATTCCAATTTCAAAGAAAGGCAATGCTAAAGAAGACTTAAACTACTGCACAATTGCACTTATCTCACATGCTAGTAATGCTCAAAATTCTCCAAGCCAGACTTTAGCAGTATGTGAGCTATGAAATTCCAGATGTTCAAGCTGGTTTTAGAAAAGGCAGAGGGAACCAGAGATCAAATTGCCAACGTCTGTTGGATCATGGAAAAAGCAAGAGAGTTCCAGAAAAACATCTATTTCTGCTTTATTAACTATGTCAAAGCCTTTGACTGTGTGGATCACAACAAACTGTGGAAAATTCTGAAATGGATGGGAATACCAGTCCACCTGACCTGCCTTTTGAGAAAGCTATATGCAGGTCAGGAAGCAACAGTTAGAACTGGACATTGAACAACAGACTGGTTCCAAATAGGAAAAGAAGTACGTCAAAGTTGTATATTGTCACCCTGCTTATTTAACTTATATGCAGTATACATCATGAACTGGAAGAAGCATCATGGGCTGGAAGAAGCACAAACTGGAAATAAGATTACTGGGAGAAATATCAATCACCTCAGATATGCAAATGACACCACCCTTATGACAAAAAGTGAAGAGGAACTAAAAAGCCTCTTGATGAAAGTGAAAGAGAAGAGTGAAAAAGTTGGCTTAGAGCTCAACATTCAGAAAACGAAGATCATGGCATCTGGTCCCATCATTTCATGGCAAATAGATGGGGAAACAGTGGGAAGAGCGTAAGATTTTATTTTTCTGGGCTCCAAAATCACAGCAGATGGTGATTCCAGCCATGAAATTAAAAGATACTTACTCCTTTGAAGCAAAGTTATGACCAACCTAGACAGCATATTCAGAAGCAGAGACATTACTTTGTCAACAAAGGTCCATCTAGTCAAGGCTATGGTTTTTCCAGTAGTCATATATGGGTGTGAGAGTTGGACTGTGAAGAAAGCTGAGCACTGAAGAATTGATGCTTTTGAACTGTGGTGCTGGAGAAGACTCTTGAGAGTCCCTTGGACTGCAAGGAGAGCCAACCAGTCCATAGGAAATCAGTCCTAGGTATTCACTGGCAGGACTGATTCCAAAGGTGAAACTTTAATATTTTGGCCACATCATGTGAAATGTTGTCTCATTGGAAAGACCTTCATGCTGGGAGGGATTGAAGGCAAGAGGAGAAGGGTCGACAGAGGATGAGATGGTTGGATGACATCACCGACTCGATGGATATGAGTTTGAGTGTACTCTTGGAGTTGGTGATGGACAGGGAGGCCTGATGTGCTGTGATTCATGGTCCACAATGGGTCGGACATGACTGAGCAACTGAACTGAACTGAACTGAATACAAAAAGCACTATAGTGGCATGGAGGAGATAATAATAATGTTGCTGTTATTATTATTCCTATTATTTTTCCATATGCAGTCATAAATTAGAACACATAATTTGATGTGACATATGATTCCAACTATGAGATATTTGGCAGCAACATATTCAACCATTCTCAAATTATTCTGCAAAATCAGAATCATTTCAATGGCAAGGAGAGATTTCTTAGACTTCTTATCTACATTAAAAAAAACCCAAGGTAAGTAAAACAAAAGCAATACTTATAACAGTGTCATGAATTATCAAAGCAAAGGATGTTTTTTAATCTTTACTTTGTGATTAAAAAAAAAAAGAAATGTTTTCTGAATTCTTTGACCTGATGATAATTTTCTATAGATTGTTTTATACTATGATTTCAAAACATTTTTTTTTAAGTATAAGATATTTTCCCTGTTAAGATTTCTGTATTTCTGTGCCATAGGGTATGGTATAATGAAGTTTAAAAAAAGCAAGTAAACAATTAGGAGGGAGTTCAGCTTGTGCTTAAGGAAAAAAAATCAGTCTATTACTGAGAAAAAGACATTCATGTAGAAGAAAACAATTAATAAAGTGACTGAAGTACCCTGGAGAAATAATAGTTTATAATGACTTCTTGTGCAGCCAGCCAAAACAGGCAACTGATGCAGTGAGAGACTCTACAGGAAACATTAAAAGGCCCAGATGGCTCAAGTTTACTGTTTACAGAGTAGTTGGGAAAGGTAGTTAATTCTGTGAGTGCCACTCAGTTAACTAGAAGAATTTTAGTTCTGACGACAGCAACAATGTTGAAAAGGGTGGGACAGGAAGGAAAAGATGAAGAGAAAGGAGAATAGTGAAAATAAGATAAAAAGATGGGGAGATTGAAATGAAAATTGAGAAGATAAAGAAGTAAAGTGAATACAGGAAAGAGAATGAGGGGAGAAAGGAGATAAAAATAACAGAAAGACCCAAGAAAACACTCATAAAGATGCCTTGCTTCTCTCATAACTAATGCCTCTTTTTAATTTCTTGCTATATTGAAAGTAAGCAGTTTGAGGAAAAAGGGAAAGGAAATATTTTAAGCAGTTTCAACTCTGCACTATTCCATTGGGTAAGGCAGACCCTGGTATTTTGGTAATGAATTTGTCTATTTGCCTTACAATGATTACTTTTATGGTACAGTTAGACTTGCTTAGAATAGCTTCTAAGGATATCTTCCTTGGTAGCTCAGATGGTAAAGTGTCTCTTGCAGGAGACTTGGGCTTGATCCGTGAGTTGGGAAGATCCGCTGGAGGAGGAAATGGCAGGCCACTCCAGTACTCAACTGGAAAATCCCATGGACAGAGGAGCCTGGTAGTCTATGGTCCATGGGGTTGCCAAAAGTAGGACACGACTGAGCGACTTCACTTTTAGAATAGCTTTGGGATTCATCTACAATATGGTTTGCTAAGATTCTGTGACAAAAACAGTAAAAAAAAAAAAATTCCACTTTCAAGAAAAAGTGATTATGGAGAGTTACATTAGCTTGTTTACACAATGGTTTCTCTGATTGGAAGAAAATTAATTCTCAAAAAATGAAGTGAGCAAACACAAACTTTGAGTAGGAGGTAGAAGAATAATCATGGTATTTATAGTAAATATTATAAATTATAATACCATAATAATGACATGCGTGTGTACATGCTCAGTTGCATCAGTTGCATCCAACTCTTTGCAACCCTATGGACTATATCCCCCCAGGATCCTCAATCATGGGTTTCTCCAGGCAAGAATACTGGAGTGGGTTGCCATGCCCTGCTTCAAGAGATCTTTCCCACCCAGTGATCAAACCGGTGTCCAATGCATTACAGGCAGATTCTTTACTGCTGATCCTCCAGGGAAGCCCAATAATGATATAACTCAGTTTAATCATCTGAATTAAGAACAGAGTTTCCCAATAGTTACACTATTGGTATTTAGACTAGATAATTCTCTCACAGTGGCGGGGGTGAGGGTGTGCTCTGCATTATAGGACAGGCAGCATTCTTGACCTCTATCACTAGATGCCAGTAGCAAATATTTTCCTACTCCCTTACCCCACCAGAGTCGTGACAATTAAAAATATCTTCAGATATTGCCAAATGTCTTCAGTGGACAAAATTGCCTCCAGTGGAGAAGCATTGTTTTAGAGGTGTTGACAAAAGTTTACCAATTCACCATATCAAGAAAATAAAGTTGGATAGATTTAAATTAGGATGCCACACAACTTTGCTATCTCTTTTAAAATTTTTTTGAAACATTTTCATAAATGTTATTCCTTGAGAGGAAATCAGGTCTCTCAAGATAACTGAGATACAGAAGTAAAGTGAGTGGTTGATCACATAATGTCTTAGTTATCTTAGCAGAAGACTCTGAGACGAGGATATTAGTGCAAGTAGTTTGTTTGAGAGATGGAGTTAGGAAACTTCAGTTGAAGAAGTAAATAAAAAAAGATAGATAACAAAAAAATTAAACAATTCATATTATGTTAAACTCAAGCTTAATCCTTCTGGGAAACTCTGAGGTCCAGTGTAAAATATGTATATCAACATTATCTACTCTAAGGGGCAAGGGACTGAAGTATTAATATATCAGTTCATACCGGTAATTAATAAGGGGCTAACCCTGGGATGAGGATGTGGTAGACATAATAATCACCCTCCCAATGATGTCCACTTCTTAATATCTGAAACATGTAAGATGTTACCTTACGTGGAAAAATGAATCTTCCCCCAATGATTAAGTTGTGGATCCTGACATGTGAAGATTATCCTGAGTTATCTAGTTTGACTCAATGTAGTCCCAAGGGTCTTTAGAAGTGAAAAAAGGAGGCAGGGAAATTAGAATGGGAGAAGATGTGACAACCGTGTCAGAATTGGAGTGCTACAATGTGAGAAAGACTAATTTGTTTATCTCTGGCTTTGAAAATAAAAGGGGACCATAGGAAATCTGGGATGAATGTGGAGAAAGCAAGAAAATGAATTCTTCCTTAAAGCCTCAAGAAAGGAATGGGGTTCTGCTAAACCCTTGATTTTAGCCCAGTGAGACCTGTTTCAGACTTCTGTCCTCAGAGTTATGTATTAATCATGCATTTGCTTATGCCACTAAATGTGTGGTAACTTGTTACAGAGGCAATTGAAAACTAATTTTTAATTAGTTTTGAGTGGGAAAAGCCTACATTGCTTTGAACAGTTTCAGTTAGAAATATGAGTGGTGATTTGTCTGTTAGTGAGGGCTTGAAAGAAATGATACACATGATTGAGAAAAGGCATATAATCTCAGAAAAAATACTTAAATTGTCATAGAGACTACTTACAGAAATACAGATGTTAAAGGTTTAGTTTGAAAGGGTTTAGATTGAAGTGAGGAGCATGTTTTTGGAAACTGGAGGAAAGAAACTCCTTGTTATTGCAAGAAAAATTTAGCTGAATTTTGTTCTGAAGCTATGCAGAAAGCAAATTTATAAGTGATAAATTTGGAGAATTAGCTGAAGAGATTTCTAAAAAAAATGTTGAAGGTGCAGCCTGGTTTCTTCTTGATGCTTATATTATAGCAAAGTGTAAGAGGAAAAAGATAGGTGGAATGAGATATAAGCAAAAAAGGAAAGGACTTGAAGATTTGGAGAATCCCCAGTCTATCTAGATTGCAAAAACGTTGCCATTCAAAGGGTCACTTCCAAGAAAGTGTGCTCTGGAGAGAAAGCCAAGAATAATGGCTAAACAGCCTTGAATTAGTGCCTTGAAAGGATGAAAAGTTCAGAGCATTCAGTCACACAGAGAGCTCTTTAAAGAGATTAGACATGTGACTCATGGGTTACCTCAGCTGTCTCAGGAGAAGCTAGAACAGAGATGGGATTATCTCAGAGAGATATGTCAGTCAGTCAGTTCAGTTCAGTCGCTCAGTCGTGTCCAACTGTTTGTGACCCCGTGAATTGCAGCAAGACAGCCCTCTTTGTCCACCACCAACTCCCGGAGTTCACCCAAATTGATGTCCATATAGTCGGTGATGCTATCCAGCCATCTCATTCTCTGTTGTACCCTTCTTCTCCTGCCCACAATCCCTCCCAGCATCAGAGTCTTTTCCAATAGTCAACAATTCGCCTAAGGTGGCCAAAGTACTGGAGTTTCATCTCTAGAATCAGTCCTTCTAATGAACACCCAGGACTGATTCCTTTAGAATGGACTGGTTGGATCTTATAAGCAAAAAAGGAAAGGACTTGAAGATTTGGAGAATCCCCAGTCTATCTAGATTGCAAAAACGTTGCCATTCAAAGGGTCACTTCCAAGAAAGTGTGCTCTGGAGAGAAAGCCAAGAATAATGGCTAAACAGCCTTGAATTAGTGCCTTGAAAGGATGAAAAGTTCAGAGCATTCAGTCACACAGAGAGCTCTTTAAAGAGATTAGACATGTGACTCATGGGTTACCTCAGCTGTCTCAGGAGAAGCTAGAACAGAGATGGGATTATCTCAGAGAGATATGTCAGTCAGTCAGTTCAGTTCAGTCGCTCAGTCGTGTCCAACTGTTTGTGACCCCGTGAATTGCAGCAAGACAGCCCTCTTTGTCCACCACCAACTCCCGGAGTTCACCCAAATTGATGTCCATATAGTCGGTGATGCTATCCAGCCATCTCATTCTCTGTTGTACCCTTCTTCTCCTGCCCACAATCCCTCCCAGCATCAGAGTCTTTTCCAATAGTCAACAATTCGCCTAAGGTGGCCAAAGTACTGGAGTTTCATCTCTAGAATCAGTCCTTCTAATGAACACCCAGGACTGATCTCCTTTAGAATGGACTGGTTGATGTCCGTGCAGTCCAAGGGACTGTCAAGAGTCTTCTCCAGCATCACAGTTCAAAAGCTCAATTCTTCAGCACTCAGCTTTCTTTGCAGTCCAACTTTCACATCCATACATGACTACTGGAAAAATCATGGCCTTGACTAGACGGACCTTTGTTGGCAAAGTAATGCCTCTGATTTTGAATATGCTGTCTAGGTTGGTTATAACTTCTTTCCAGAAGTAAGCATCTTTTAATTTCATGGCTGCAGTCAGCATCTGCAGTGATTTTGGGGCCCCCCAAAAATAAAGTCTGACACTGTTTCCACTGTTTCCCCATCTACTTTGCATGAAGTGATGGGACCAGATGCCATGATCTTCGTTTTCTGAATCTTGAGCTTTACGCCAACTTTTTCACTCTCCTCTTTCACTTTCATCAAGAGGCTTTTTAGTTCCTCTTCACTTTCTGCCATAAGGGTGGTATCATCTGCATATCTGAGGTGATTAATATTTCTCCCGGCAATCTTGATTCCAGCTTGTGCTTCATCTAGCCCAGCAATTCTCATGATGTACTCTGCATAGAAGTTAAATAAGCAGGGTGACAATATACAGCCTTGACGGACTCCTTTTCCTATTTGGAACCAGTCTGTTGTTCCATGTCCAGTTCTCACTGTTGCTTCCTGACCTGCATATAGGTTTCTCAAGAGGCAGGTCAGGTGGTCTGGTATTTCCATCTCTTTCAGAATTTTCCACAGTTTATTGTGATCCACACAGTCAAAGGCTTTGACATAGTCAATAGAGCAGAAATAGATGATTTTCTGGAACTCTCTTGCTTTTTCTATGATCAAGTGGATGTTGGCAATTTGATCTCTAGTTCCTCTGCCTTTTCTAAAACCAGCTTGAACATCTGGAAGTTCATGCTTCACGTACTGCTGAAGCCTGACTTGGAGAATTTTGAGCATTACTTTACTAGCATGTGAGATGAGTGCAACTGTGTCATAGTTTGAGCATTCTTTAGCATTGCCTTTCTTTGGATTGGAAGGAACACTGACCTTTTCCAGTCCTGTGGCCACTGCTGAGTTTTCCAAATTTGCTGCCATATTGAGTGTAGCACTTTCACAGCATCATCTTTCAGGATTTGAAAGAGCTCAACTGGAATTCTATCACCTCCACTAGGTTTGTTTTTAGTGATGTTTTCAAAGCCCCACTTGACTTCACATTCCAGGATGTCTGGCTCTAGGTGAATGATCCCACTATTGTGATTATCTTGGTCGTGAAGATACTTTTTGTACAGTTTTTCTGTGTATTCTTGCCACTTCTTAATATCTTTTGCTTCTGTTAGGTTCATACCATTTCTGTTCTTTGTTGAGCCCATCTTTGCATGAAATGTTCCCTTGATATCTCTAATTTTCTTGAAGAGATCTCTAGTCTTTCCCAGTCTGTTCTTTTCCTGTATTTCTTTGCATTGATCCCTGAGGAATGCTTTCTTATCTCTCCTTACTGTTCTTTGGAACTCTAAATTCAGATGCTTATATCTTTCCTTTTCTCCTTTACTTTTCACCTCTCTTCTTTTCACAGCTCTTTGTAAGGCCTCCCCAGACAGCCATTTTGCTTTTTTGGCATTTCTTTTCCAAGGGGACGGTCTTGATGCCTGTCTCCTGTACAATGTCATGAACCTCATTTCATAGTTCATCAGGCACTCTATCAGATCTAGTCCCTTAAATCTATTTCTCACTTCCACTGTATAATCATAAGGGATTTGATTTAGTTCATACCTGAATGGTCTAGTGGTTTTCCCTACTTTCTTCAATTTGAGTCTGAATTTGGCAATAAGGAGTTCATAATCTGAGCCACAGTCAGCTCCCAGTCTTGTTTTTGCTGAATGTATAGAGCTTCTCCATCTTTGGCTGCAAAGAATATAATCAGTCTGATTTCGGTGTTGACCATCTGGTGATATCCATGTGTAGAGTCTTCTCTTATGTTGTTGGAAGAGAGTGTTTGCTATGGCCAGTGCATTTTGTCGGCAAAACTCTATTAGCCTTTGTCCTGCTTCATTCTCCATTCCAAGGCCGAATTTACCTGTTACTCCAGGTGTTTTTTGACTTTCTATTTTTGCATTCCAGTCCCCTATGATGAAAAAGACGTCTTTGTGTGTGTGTGTGTTTGAGAGATATGTAGTGGAGCTGCTTTTTCAATGGAATGAAGTCTAGTGACATACACAGAAAGTCCATAAGATTATTGAGAATTTCATACCAGCAGAAATACTGCCAGCTTGGAATAAAAGGTGTAGGGAGAAGACAAAAATGAAAGAAATCTCTTTGACCTCCACAATTCTAAAGGCAATAAAAGGCTAGTAAACTACACATCTGAAAAGCTGTCCCACCTTTCATGTAAAAGGAAGACTAAATCAGAGTACAGAGCCACAGAGGATTATTGATAGGCCTTCAGACAAAAAGCCTAGCTGGCATTTGAAATAGCTTGGCATCAATGACTCTTTTTTCTTTTTCCTCCCAATTCTCCCTTTTTGAACAGGAATGTACGTAGTTTTTATCCTGTGCCTGTTCCAGCATTGTATGCTGGGGGCAGATAACTTGTTTCTAGTTTCACAGGCCTTCAGATAGAGAAAACCTTTGTCCTGTGCTGTATCATACTAAAGTGTCACCAATATCTCGTTTAGATTATGAGATTTGAAACTTCAGAGCTAATGATGTTTAGATGAGACTTTGGACTTTTAAACTGATGATTTATGTTTTAAGTTGATTTAGACCTTAGGGATATTATGATGAAGTGACTTTGTTCAGCTTTGGAAAATGTGGATCTTTCCAGGCCAGAGTGTGGACTGTGGTAAGGAGAAAAATGGTTTCTCAAAGATGTTTGTATCCTAATTCCTGGAACCTGTAATTATGTTACCTTACATGGAAAAAGGGGCTCTGCAGATGACTTAAGACCATTGAGATAGATATATTATCCTGAATTACCTGATGGGTCCACTGTAATCACAAGTGTCCTTATATATGAAAGAAGGATGCAGGAGAGTGAAAATCAGAGAAGGCAATGTAAAAAGAAGAATAGGAGTCAGAGTGATACTGTATGAGAAAGTCAGATGATACCATGTTGGCTTTGAAGATAGAAAGGAACCATTAGCCCATGAACATGGGATGTTTCTATAAGGTGAAAAGAAAAAAACATGCATTCTTCCCTAGAGCCTCCAGAAAGTAATGCAGCTCTGTCAACATCTTGATTTTATCCCAATAAGACTCATTTCAGACCTTAATATGTATTTTTAAGCCACTCAATGTGTGTTAATTCATTATATATGCAATACAAAACAATCGAGGGTGGTTATTATTTCTTTAGTACTTCTGATCTGTAGTATGCTCAGGTAGAGAAATGTGCAAGTTTTGGCAGTCACAAGTCAGACTGACACACTGCAATGGAAGGAGCTACAGGATACAGAGATGGGTTCAAAGTCTGTCTACAATACAACAGGCAGTGGTGGGACTAAAGCTTGAATTTTACAGTTTTTGACTCCCAATTCCGTCTGTTCTAATGATATTATACCATCAATATTAAATTAAAGCCACAACATCACTAAACTAAGGAAAAAGCTTGTTTTTTTAAAAATATTTTTTACTGAATGATAATTGCTTTACAGAATTTTGCTGTTTTCTGTCAAACCTCAGCATGAATCAGATATAGGTATATATATATCCTCCCCCTTTTGAACCTCCCTCCCATCTCTCTCCCCATTCCACAACTCTAGGTTGACACAGAGCCCTTGTTTGAGTTTGCTAAGCCACATAGCAAATTCCCATTGACTATCTATTATACATATGGTAATGTAACTTTCTATGTTACTCTTTCCGTATATCTCACCCTCCTCTCCCCTCTTCTTATGTCCATAAATCTATTCTCTATGTCTGTTTCTCAATTGTTTTCCTGTAAATAAATTCTTCAATAACATTTTCCTAGATTCCATATATATGTGTTAGAACATGGTATTTATCTTTCTCTTTCTAACTTACTTCGCTCTGTATAATAGATTCTAGGTTCATCCACCTCATTAGAACAGACTCAAATGCGTTCCTTTTATAGCTGAGTAATATTCCATTGTGTATATATACCATGACTTCTTTATCCATTCATCTGTCAATGGACATCTACGTTGCTTCCATGTCCTACCTATTGTGCATAGTGCTGCAATGAACAGTGGGGTATATGTGTCTTTTTCAGTTTTGGTTTCCTCAGGGTATATGCTTAGGAGTGGGATTGTTGGGTCATATGGTGGTTTTATTCCTAGTTTTTAAAGGAATCTCATACCATCCATAGCGGCTGTATCAATTTACATTCCCACCAACAGTGCAAGAGTTCCCTTTTCCCCACACTCTTTCCAGCATTTATTATTGGTAGACTTTTTGGTGAGGGCCGCTTTGACCAGTGTGAGGTGCATTTCTCTAATAATGAGCGATGTTGAGCATCTTTTCATGTGTTTGTTAGCCATTTGTATGTCTTTTTTGGAGAAACGTATGTCTAGGTCTTTTCCCACTTTTTGATTGGGTTGTTTGTTTTTCTGGTATTGACTTGTATGAGCTGCTTGCATATTTTGGAAATTAATGCTTTGTCAGTTGTTTCATTTGCTGTTATTTTTTCCCATTCTGAGGCTTGTCTTTTCACCTTGCTTTTAGTTTCCTTTGCTGTACAAAAGCTTTTAAGTTTAATCAGGTCCCATTTGTTTACTTTTGTTTTTATTTCCATTATTCTAGAATGTGGGTCATAGAAGATCTTGCTTTGATTTATGTCATCGAGTATTCTGTCTACGTTTTCCTCTAACAGTTTTATAGTTTTTGGTCTTACATTTAGGTCTTTAATCTATTTGGGATTTATCTTTGTGTACAGTGTTAGGAAGTATTCTAAATTCATTCTTTCACATGTAGCTGTCAAATTTTGGTTGAAACATTTAATCCATTTACATTTAAAGTAATTATTGATGTATATGTTTATATTGTGATTTTCTTTGTTTTGGGTTGATTTTGTAGATTATTTTTCTTCTGTGGTATTTCTTAACTGTATAAGTCCATTTAACATTTGTTGTAAAGCTGGTTTGGAGGTACTGAATTCTCTTAACTTTTGCTTGTCTGAAAAGCTTTTTATTTCTCCATCAGTTTTGAATGAGATCCTTGCTGGGTACAGTAATCTTGGTTGTAGATTTTTCCCTTTCAGTACTTTAAATATATCCTGCCATTCCCTACTGGCATGCAGAGTTTCTGTTGAAAGATCAGGTGTTAAGTGTATGGGATTTCCCTTGTATTTTACTTGTTGCTTCTTCCTTGCTGCTTATAATATTCTTTCTTTGTTTAGTCTTTGTTACTTTGATTAGTATGTGTCTTGGCGGGTTTCTCCTTGGGTTTATCCTGTATGGGACGCTTTGTGACTCTTGGACCTGATTGGGTATTTCCCTTTCCATGTTGAGGAAATTTTCAACTATAATCTCTTCAAAAAATTTTTCACACTCTTTTTTATTCTCTTCTTCTTTTGAGATCCCTGTAATTTGAATGTTGGTGCCCTTGAATGAGGTCTCTGAGATTGTCCTCGATTCTTTTCATTCTTTCTACTTTATTCTGCTCTTCAGAAGTTATTTCCACTATTTTATCTTCCAGTTCACTGATTTGTTCTTCTGGTTCAGGCATTCTGCTTTGATTCCTTCTGGAGTATTTTTCAGTTCAGTTCAGTTGCTCAGTCTGTCCGACTCTTTTCGACCCCATGAATTGCAGCACACCAGGCCTCCCTGTCCATCACCATCTCCCAGAGTTCACTCAGATTCACATTGATCGAGTCCATGATGCCATCCAGCCATCTCATCCTTTGTCATCCCCTTCTCCTCCTGCCTCCAATCCTTCCCAGCATAAGAGTTCTTTCCAATGAGTCAACTCCTCACATCAGGTGGCCAAAGTACTGAAGTTTCAGCTTTAGCATCATTCTTTCCAAAGAAATCCCAGGGCTGATCTCCTTCAGAATGGACTGGTTGGATCCCCTTGCAGCCCAAGGGACTCTCAAGAGTCTTCTCCAACACCACAGTTCAAAAGCATCAATTCTTCAGCGCTCAACCTTCTTCACAGTCCAACTCTCACATCCGTACATGACCACAGGAAAAACCATGGCCTTGACTAGACGGACCTTAGTCAGCAAAGTAATGTCACTGCTTTTGAGTATACTATCTAGGTTGGTCATAACTTTTCTTCCAAGGAGTAAGCGTCTTTTAATTTCATGGCTGCAGTCACCATCTGCAATGATTTTGGAGCCCCCAAAAATAAAGTCTGACATACCACAGTTCAAAGGCATCAATTCTTTGGCGCTCAGCTTTCTTCACAGTCCAACTCACACTTCCATACATGACCACTGGAAAAACCATAGCCTTGACTAGATGGACGTTAGTCAGCAAAGTAATGTCTTTGCTTTTCAGTATGCTATCTAGGTTGGTCATAACTTTTCTTTCAAGGAGTAAATATCTTTTAATTTCATGGCTGCAGTCACCATCTGCAGTGACTTTGGAGCCCCCAAAAATAAAATTTGAGACTATTTCCCCTCTGTTTCCCATGTAGTGATGGGACCGGATGCCATAATCTTCATTTTCTGAATGTTGAGCTTTAAGCCAACTTTTTCACTCTCCTTTTACTTTCATCCAGAGGCTTTTTAGCTCCTCTTCACTTTCTGCCATAAGGGTGGTGTCATCTGCATATCTGAGGTTATTGATATTTGTCCCAGAAATCTTGATTCCAGCTTGTGTTTCTTCCAGTCCAGCGTTTCTCATGATATACTCTGCATAGAAGTTAAATAAGCAGGATGACAATATACAAGGTAGGGGCTGCCAACCAAGGAAATAGTCAAGTTCACTGTGGATGGCTTTAAATGTGAACAACAAGAGCTACCTAGAGGAAGATTAGCTGAGGCAACAGGAATTGTAGATGGAAGCAGATTGATGTTTTCTCTGTTCTTCATCTTGACCAAAGGTTTCCCCCCATATCTCAGTGGACTAGAACCAGAGATGTCCAGGCTGGTCATTCTCATAGAAGCCTATGATGACCCCCTGG
Source organism: Madoqua kirkii (assembly GCA_006408675.1). Lineage (NCBI taxonomy): Eukaryota > Metazoa > Chordata > Mammalia > Artiodactyla > Bovidae > Madoqua > Madoqua kirkii. The sequence continues at coordinate 31,178 of SJYC01059472.1, forward strand.
GAATGTGCTTCTTTCTTCTCTTTCCCAGTTTGTATCCATCACTAAATAAGTTATTGGCAACATCTCTTTTAGGCTCAAATGTTCAATGCACAAGCTCTGAATCGCAAACTCAATATGTCTTGGGTTTAGTAAGAAATCAAAGAACTTCACAAGCATGAAGCCTAGGCATGATTTCTTGATGTCTGATGGAGTAGTATTTTGGTTCTAGCTGATTTCTTCAGTGAATCCTTTAAACTCCAAATAACTTACCTCCTAAATATGTCTACATTGATCTGGAGAACCAATGTGTGTCTAGAAATTAAACACAAAGAAATTTGGATAGCAGGGCATAAAAAATGAGTTATACATGACCCATCCCTTCCCCCTCTCCAAGCTTTTGGGTTAGTTTGGGGGTTAACTCACAGATGATCATTACATGAGGCAGCGTGTCACACACAATGCTACTGTCATTAGTTAATGTCACTCAGCAAAGCCCTGGTGGCTAAAGGGCAGGAAACTTTCAACAAGACTGCAGTGATCAAGGAAGTTGTTCTGAGTAAGAGAGATTTGAGATGAATCTTGAAAGCTGGATTTGATTTAGGATAACCAGGGAGACAGGAAAGAGAACTCCAAGCCAAGGAGAATGGCAGGCAGAAGGGTATGGAGGCCGGGAGGCTGGCAGCGTGGCCTGGGAAGCGTGACTTGAGCACCTTTGCTTTGGGAAGTAACGAGACAGATGGGATTTGGAAAGGGATGAAAGGTGAGAGGGAGCCCTTGTTTTCCAGTGAGAATCATGTTCTGTAACTTCTGTAGGTTAGGGCTAGATTGGAAACGCCCTAACAAGTTCACCACTTTGGTCTGCTCTTCTCTCTCATCATACGAAGGAAAAAGGAACCTAAGGTTTCCAGGACTTGAGAATTAAGCACATTTCACCAGAGGATCCTTCCCCACATCTGCCAGGAAGAGAAAACCTCAGCAGCACAAACAGAGCCCCATCTGATGCTCACGGTGACAGATGTTGAAAGCTTTCTTTGGAAAAGTCTTGGGCTGTGGTGGTATCTGAGTTCAGTATTGATTCTCTGACGCAGTTGCTGTCACCCAGGATGCTCTTGATGGCCAGCTTTGTGCACAGTGATGCTGTGCCCACGTGTTGGCCTGGATATCTACTGAGGATAGGTTTTCCTCACTGCTGGCTTACAGTTGGCTGCCAGTCAAATTCACAATCCAGCTCCAGCACAAGCAGCTTTACAGATCTCAGACAGAACAGCTTTGTACCCTACTGCATCACCTCGACAGAGAATGTACCTTTTATGGTCTTTTCTTGGCTTCAGTTCTTGGCAGTCCAAGGCCTTTCTCTTTGAAGACAGGTCACGTGGCCGTGGCCATTAGGAGAACTCTGTTTTCCATTCTGATGCATGAAGAGTGCCATGGAACACTGGGGGATTTGAGTACTAGTGTGTGATCATTTCCTTCAACCTGTTGTTTATTAAAGAAACTCACCTATCCCTGCACAGGAAAATTCTTTGTTTACAAAATTGCCCCTGGAAAATGGATGCTTTCAGCAAAGGATGAGGAAATGAGCTGTTTTCTCCTAATTCTGTCTTGATGGCTTTATGGTAGTGGCAGTGACGGGCAAAAGGCCACATGAGTTGCTTTCTCCACAAGGGAAGTTCTCTCTGAGCCATGGAGATCCCTGGGTGACATCCCTGGACAGAGTAGCTGGGTTTCTATCCAAACAAAACCTGGAGCACCAGGTGGGCATCTCCTCCTTGCCATCATACATGCCACAAATACTTCTTTCTCTACACCTGTACACATATTTTTCCTCTAGTAAAAATGCCTCCCTCAGCCACATTTCATTTCTTTTTCGTGCTTCAGATCCCATGTCATCCCTTTTGGAAACAGTCCCTGGTTATTTCAGCCCCAAAGAATGACCTCTTGTCTGACCCGTGCTGCCTCGCATGTCCCTCTCCCTATAGGCTCCATGTTTTTACTTATTTCCTTATCCATATAGCCAGTTCCCTGGCATAGGATCCTTGGTGGATTGAATGAAAACGTTTAGAAGGAAAGTAAAAAAAATTGGGACTGTTTTTGAGCACAGGAAGAGCATTTACAGGTTCATTTTGCTTCTTGGAGTGAATCTAAGTCACATAGGTTTTGCTGAAACTATTAGAACATCATCAAATGGTGGTCAAAAGTGGGTGGCCTAGAGAGTTGCATTCTGATTTGGGAAACAGCTGCTTTGTCCTGCCCAAATCTCTCTCTTAGAAAAGCCGAAAATGGAAGGACTGGAACCAAGGTCAGGGCTGCTGCACCTACTCCTCGTTGACTGAAGGGAAAAAAAAAAAAAAGCACAACCTAAAAGTTGAGAATTATGTTTTATTTGGCGAACAAAACTGAAGACTTAAGCCCAGGATGCAGACTCTCAGCTAGCTCTGAGGGACTGCTCCAAAGAGGTAAAAGAGGAGCCAGGATATATAGGAGTTTTTGCAACAAAGACTAGATAGTCGGAAACTCAAAAAATTACCACTAATTAAGGAAAACCAGATATCTCAAGTTAATGGATTTAGCACCTTTCTATGGATGAGCAGATGCAAGAGTCTGGGCTTATTGAAATTATTCCTTTGATATGCACCTTAGCTGTCTAGGGGCAGTATCCTGTCCTTTCCCATCCTGAGTCCCTGGGGGCCAGCTGCAGTGGCTGAGGGCTCGGCAGCCGGCATGCCTGTTTGTCTGCATCCTGAATTCCCTTGGGGCTCACCATAGAAGGGCAGGGGTGCCTGCAGTGGTTTGATGGCTGTAGCATCCTTTGTTTGCTGATATGGGAGGTGACACTTTTTATTTGCATCCTGAAGCCACAACATCTAGAGGGAGGGATAGACAAGACAAGCAGTATCTTCTGGGCTCTGGAGCCCATGCCCATCAGTGTGGCATCCAAGGGACTTTCTTTCCTGCTTGATGGGGATTTTACACTTTTAAGGGGCAAGGACCTGGGACTGTCTCGCTCATGATTATTTCCCTACTACTTAATAAAGGATATGACACATGTGGAGTGAATAATTTTTTAAGTGGATGAAAAGCAACAGAACGATGTGATCTCTGAGAAAGGAATGTGCTAATACTGCTAACAGTTAGGAAAGTGGCGGCATGCATGAAAGGTGTCTGTGCCTGCATGTATATGCTTGATAGTGGCCTCAGTAAGAGTGGCCTTTACCATCCATCTCAAAAGGAGAGCACAGAAGGCCATTTCTGAGCTTTCTCTTGGAGGAATTTAGGTCCAGCATCGACTAGGAAAGTCAACTAAATCTCTACTCAGAACACCAACTGTTCAACCACTGTTTTGTGTCTTGGCCTTTGAGACTTGAGAATTCCAGTGAGCCCCATAAGGCTTCAACTTCAAAGAGAACTAAGAAAATGATTATTGATCTTGTAGTCATGTGACCTGTACCCACAAATACTAAAAAGCTGACTTTGAGAGTGAGCCAAAGACAAGTAAGAGCTGCCTATATATCTCTAGCTTGATTGAGAATTAGGCCTTCTCTGCCACAGCCTAGAACTTTTATAATTGGGAACTGAAGGCTCAAAAATGTGCAGAGATTTTCTGCAACTCACTTTTACACAAATGTCTTTGTCACTCACAGAAGGCAAGGATCCCTAAAGCTGACTGGTGATCTCAGCATCCAGGTCTGTCAGGAAATTCCAGGTTACCCACAAGCATTTCAAGAGTCCTGGAAATTCTCTCATGGAGTAACCCAAACACACAGGGGAGGAGTTTTAACGGAGCCAGATGGACCCAGAAGGCATGTTGGTATTTACTCGGTTGGGTCCATGTGTGTGCTGGATGTCCATGGGGTGGGGTGGTGAGGGGGAGCTCATGTAGTTTTGAGGGGCCTTTCTTCCTCTCTGAGGAAGAGTTGTGTTTGCTTGGCACTCTCCCATGCTCCCAGCACCTCCAGAAAATGTTCTTAATTCCTGCCTCAGAGCACAGAGCAGGCATCAAGAGGCCGCAAGATTCCCCTGTCTCTCCCGGCCACCGGTCCCGTGCTCCTTGCCGCTGCCTGAAGGTGTGCTGCATGAGGAAGGTGTCTGGTGGGGGGAGACGAGAGAGGAGGAGGAGCCTCGCTCACTGTTGGCTTCACCTCTAACCACAGAATTTTTCACCATTTCCATTATTCCTGGCAGAGAGCCAGGCCGTAGGGAGACAGACTCTCTGTTCAGAGAAGAGGAAAGATGGGGTATGGTGAGGGCATAAGTGAGGGAGGCAGGCAGGGAAGGAAGGATTGCAGGAAAGCAAAGGAGAGAAACAGAGACAGGCAGAGAAACAGGAAGTGCTGGGCCGAAATGTCTGGGCAGGTCTCTGGAGAGCAAGGTGTGTGTGATGAAGCTGCTGCTAAGTTGCTTCAGTCGTGTCCGACTCTATGTGACCCCATAGACGGCAGCCCACCAGGCTCCGCCGTCCCTGGGATTCTCCAGGCAAGAACACTGGAGTGGGTTGCCTTTTCCTTCTCCAATGCATGAAAGTCAAAAGTGAAAGTGAAGTTGCTCCGTCTTGTCAGACTCTTAGCGACCCCATGGACTGCAGCCCACCAGGCTCCTCCGTCCATGGGATTTTTCCAGGCAAGAGTACTGGACTGGGTTGCCATTGCCTTCATGATGAAGCTAAATTCGTACAATTAATTATGGATCGTATTCAGTCTATATGTTTTTTAAAGTTTATATTCAGTTTTGTCTGTGCTGGGTCTTCGTTGCCCTGCAGGCTTTTCTCTAGTTGCGGAGAGCAGGTGTGGTGTGCTGGCTTCTCTTTGGGGTGGCATTTTTTGTTGCAGAGCATGGGCTCTACGGAGCTCGGACTCAACAGCTGTGGCACGTGCCACAAGCCCAGGAGCAGCGAAGCCTGTGCATCACAACCACTGAGCCTGTGCTGCACAGCCTGGAAGCCAGTCTATATATTTTCACATTCCTAAACTAAGGTGGGTTTCCCTGGTAACTCAGACATTAAAGAATCTGCCGGCAACATGGGAGACCCAGGTTCAGTCCCTGGGTCAGGAGGATCCCCTGGAGAAGGGAATGGCCACCCACTCCAGTGTTCTTGCCTGGAGGATTCCATGGACAGAGGAGCCTGACGGGCTACAGTCCATAGGGTCACAAAGAGTCGGACATGACTGAGTGACTAACACTTTGACACTAAGGTAGAAATTTCTTTTCATTCTCTGTTACTCAGAAAAACTTCAGTATTCATGAGGGAAGATATTTGGACCTCAGAGTTGCTTGATTCATTATTAACTCTGGATTTAACCCCGTAGATAATTCCATGATGTAGTTCCCACTTCCTACCCTTAAAAACAATAATAATAATATATAAAAACACCTGTGAACACACAGACTCATGGGTACCCAGATTGAATGTGTGTTATATTCCTTTCTGATTCACTTCTGCAGCTTTGTGGGTTTTTCTCCTCTATGCCAGAAAGCACAGGAATGCAAAGAGTGAGGATGACTGATTTTAGGGATAACTTGCCATCTTCTCTGATTTTTTCTGAGAATAACCATTCACATACTTGAGGGTTAAGATTATTAGTGGTTGAAAATTATTCCAGTGCACTTCAGAAAAGATTGAGATGTGCTGCTATAACTTAAGATCCAAAGTTCCCAGAGCTGACCTTCTCAGCTGTTCCAGGCACAAAGATTATTGTTGTCTACACATGGGGGACACAGTGAGACACTTTTCACCCATTCCCACCAGCAACTATAGTATAAAGTAATGCTATTCTGAGCATTAAAATTCACAGTAAAACCATAATGGGTCAGAGCAGATAGAAGCAAAATTCTAAGAGTGTGTCCTGGGAAAGAAAAGCGAGAGAAGGCTGGAGAGATATACCGTTCAAGAGAGGGAAGCAGAAGTGCCGGAGTACTGAGCATCTCCACAGACAAGAAGGAAAGATCTCGCGCGCTCTCACATAGACACAAACTTACACAGAAAGGAGAAGAGTGGGGAGTTGGCAGAACAAAGAAGGCTATGGGGAATGGCTGCCCTTGAGGGATCTAGAAGTTTCTTCAGCTCCCCAGTCAGTGCAGTCTTTCAAAGAGTAAATGTCTACAATTCTCAATACACATCTCACTCTAAGAAGACGTTTCTGGAAAAGACTATTACAAACTTCAGTTATTAAGACAATTTTTTTTTATTATTATATAATCACTTCTTTAAAAGATTTGTATTTTGGCCATCCTGTGCAGCATATGCGATGTCAGTTCCCTGGCCAGGGATTGAAGGTCAGGTTCCCTGACCTGCACCCCTGGCTGTGGAAGCAGAGTCCTAAAGCACTAGATTGCCAGGCAAGTTCTATAGATTCACTTTTAACGTTTAATCCTTTACCTGTGCGATCTGCATTGTGATTGCTTCTGGGAGTTTTTAGGAGGTTCAGATATAACAGAATTAATCATTATAATATAATGAAATTATAATTTCAAGGCTTTGAAGATGTCAATCAAAGCTAATTTTAGCAAGTATTAACATTCAAAAAGATTTTCTCTTAACCTCTGACAACTACTTTTATGGTTTAATCAGGAAATTGTGGGGTGTTCTCGAGCCTGCCCTTATCAAAATGTCCTCATCTACCAAAGGCCAGTCCAAGCTTGGATTAAAAATCATGTAGAAAAAAAAGAGGATTTAGCATTTACCATAACCTGTTGGAGCAGCCTGAAGAATCTTGGCAAGTGAAACCAAGCAAAGGGACTGTTATTGGCTCAGTGGGCAGAGGATTTTTTTTTACATATAATTAGAGCCTGTCACCTTTCATCTTTGGTCAGTGGACACATTTACCCTATTGGTAGTCTATTCAATCATTCACTCTATTCACTTAAATGTTAGAGAACTCATTGGTGGGGACAAGCTGAAATAATTGATTTAAATAAAAAGAAATGAGAAGGGAAACGGTTGTAAAACTTGTCAGACAATGTATTTAAAACTCATAATCTGTTAATACTGTAAGACTAAGAATGTTGTTCACAATCTAGTTCTACAAAGATTAAGTCGTGAGCACTGCCTATAGGGCACCCTGGAAGGAATTCAGGACAAAGGACAGGATGAGACATTCTGTGTTTGGGGAAAACAGGCAGAACAAGTCCTTAGTTAGATATGTTTCAGAAGAAAATTTTTATGAACTTGGGTTCTTGCATCATCCCATACTTAGAAAAGCATTAAAATGATTTACTGAAATACCTCTCCCTCATAACTAGTGCTAATCTCCCGAGATGTGTGCTGGATTGAGCTGCCAAGAGGTCACCCGCCAAGCACCATGCTGCTGATGGCGACAAGTCATGCCTTTCATCTAAGCCCATATTTGCCCCATCAGAAAACTTAAGAATGAGAGCTCCAGAAGGTCCCGGTCCAAGCATATCTTGTTTACCTAGCACACGGCTTAGAGTACACATTCAGTAAGTATTCAGTGCATGAATGAATGAATGAATGAATGGGTATTTCCAATGGTCTATCACCAAGTCTGTTCACAAAACATATCCAGACACAGATTCTTCCTCTCTTGCCCTCCTGACACTATTCAGCATGAGGCTCAAACTTGACACTTGTAGTCAGCTGATGATTCTCCTCTTTGAGTCCTTATATTGGGTCCTATCAATTTCTGCTTTAATATATCTCAGTATTTCCTTTGTCCCCAGGCCAACAACTAAGGCCATGGTTCCAAAATCAAGCTTTTTTTTTTTTTTTTTTTTGAGGTATAATTTTTTCTTCCAGTTTACCAAGAAATAATTGACATAATCTTCTGTATAAATTCAAGGTGTATAGGTTCAAAGTGAAAGTCGCTCAGTCATGTCTGACTCTTTGTGACCCCATGGACTATACAGTCTATGGAATTCTCCAGGCCAGAAAGCTGGAATGGGTAGTTGCTCCCTTCTCTAAGGGATCTTCCCAACCCAGTGATCAAACCTAGGTCTCCAGTATTGCAGGTAGATTCTTTGCTGAGCCACCAAGGAAGCCCATAGTTCAGAGGTTCAAAGCATACAGAAAAATGATTTGATTTACATACATTATGAAGTAATTATCACAATAAATTTAGTGAACATCCAACTCAGGTAAAAAATTTTTTAAATAGAAAAACTATTTTCCTTGTGATGTGAACTCTTAGGATTCACTCTTAACAGCTTTAAAATATACCATACAGCAGTGTAAATTATGTTTATCATGTTGTAAATTTTACGTGTTGTGCTGTGCTAAGTCACTCAATTGTGTCCAGCTCTTTGTGACTCTGTGGACTGTATCCTGCCAGGCTCCTCAGTCCATGGGATTTCCCAGGCAAGAATATTGGAATGGGTTGCCATTTCCTTCTCCAGGGGATCTTCCTGACCCAGGGATCAAACTTGAGTCTCTAACATCTCCAGTATTGGTAGGTGGGTTCTTTACCACTAATGCCACCTGAGAAGCCCCTGTAAATTACATCAGTTCAGTTTGGTTCAGTTCAGTTGCTCAGTCATGTCTGACATTTGCAAACCCATGGACTGCAGCACGCCAGGCTTCCCTGTTCATCACCAACTCCCGAAGTTTGCTCAAACTCATGTCCATTGAGTCAATGATGCCATCCAACCATCTCATCCTCTGTCCCTTCTCCTCCTGCCTTCAATCTTTCCCAGCATCAGGGTCTTTTCTTATGAGCCAGTTCTTCACATCAGGTGGCCAAAGTATTGGAGTTTTAGCTTCAGCATCAGTCCTTCCAATGAATATTCAGGACTGATTTCCTTTAGCATAGACTGGTTGGATCTCCTTGCTGTCCAAGGGACTCTTAAGAGTCTTCTCCAACATCACAGTTCAAAAGCATCAATTCTTTGGTGCTCAGCTTTCTTTACAGTCCAATTCTCACATCCATGCATGACCACTGGAAAACCATAGCTTTGACTAGACGGACCTTTGTTGGCAAAGTAATATCTCTGCTTTTTAATATGTTGTCTAAGTTGATCATAACTTCTCCTCCAAGGAGCAAGCGTCTTTTAATTTCATAGCTACAATAACCATCTGCAGCGATTTTGGAACCCCCCAAAATAAAGTCTGTCACTATTTCCACTGTTTCCCCATGTATTTGCCTTGAAGTGATGGGACTGGATGTCATGATCTTCATTTTCTGAATGTTGAATTTTAAGACAACTTTTTCACTTTTCTCTTTCACTTTCATCAAGAGGCTCTTTAGTTCTTCTTTGCTTTCTGCTATAACAGTGGTGTCATCTGCATATCTGAGGTGATTGATATTTCTCCCAGCAATCTTGATTCCAGCTTGTGCTTCATCCAGCCCAGCACTTCTCATGATGTACTCTGCATATAAGGTAAATAAGCATAGTGACAATATACAGCCTTGACGTACTCCTTTCCCGATTTGGAACCAGTCTGTTGTTCCATGACCAGTTCTAACTGTTGCTTCCTGACCTGCATACAGATTTCTCAAAAGGTAAGTCAGGTGATCTGATATTCCTATCTGTTGAAGAATTTTCCAGAGTTTGTTGTGGTCCACACAGTCAAAGGCTTTGGTATTATCAATAAAGCAGAAATAGATGTTTTTTTTGGAACTCTCTTGCTTTTTCAATGATCCAACCAATGTTGGCAATTTGATCTCTGGTTCCTCTGCCTTTTCTAAATCCAACTTGAACATCTGGAAGTTCATGGTTCAATTATTGTTGAAGTCTGGCTTGGAGAATTTTGAGCATTACTTTATTACCATGTGAGATGAGTGCAATTGTACAGTAGTTTGAGCATTCTTTGGCATTGCCTGTCTTTAGGATCAGAATGAAAACTGGTATTTTCCAGTCCTGTGGCCACTGCTGAGTTTTCCAAATATTCTGGCATATTAAGTGCAGCACTTTCACAGTGTCATCTTTCAAGATTTGAAATAGCTCACCTGGAATTCCATCACCTCCACTAGCTTTGTTCATGGTAATGCTTCCTAAGGCCCTCTTGACTTCTTATTCCAGAATGTCTGGCTCTAGGTGAGTGATCACACCATTGTGGTTATCTGGGTCATAAAGATCTTTTTCATATAGTTTTGTGTATTGTTGCCACCTCTTCTTAATATCTTCAACTTCTGTTAGGTCCATACCATTTCTGTCCTTTATTGTGCCCATCTTTGCATGAAATGTTCCTTTGGTATCTAAATTCTTGAAGAGTCTTTCCCATTCTATTGTATTCCTCTATTTCTTTGCATTGATCACTGAGGAAGGCTTTCTTATCTCTCCTTGCTATTCTTGGGAACTCTGCATTCAGATGGGTATATCTTTCCTTTTCTACTTTGCCTTTCATATCTCTTATTTTCTTTACATTACATACCTAGTGCTTATTTATCTTTTAACTGAAAGTGTATACCTCTTAATCTCCTTCACCTGTTTCTTTTCTCCCCCAGCTCCCTCCTCTCTGGAAAATACCTGTTTGTTCTCTGTATTTATGCTTTGTTTTTTTTTAGATTCTCCATATGAGTAGTACCATATAGTATTTGTCTTTCTCTAACTTATTTCATTTAGCATTGTTTGTGCTTGTGTGGTTGTCCTTAGTTGCTCTTTTAGCATAATACCCCCTCACTCCATCTATGTTGTTGCAAATGGCAAGATTTAATTTCTTTTTATGGCTTAGTAATAGTTGATTTTATATATGCAGACCACATCTTCTTATCTGTTTGTTTATTGATGCACACTTAGGCTGTTTCCGTATCTTGGCGATTGTAAATAATCTGTAGTGAACATAGGTGTGTATATGTCATTTCTAATTAGTGTTTTTGTTTTCTCCTGATTAATATCCAGGAGTGGAATTCCTGGATCATATGATCGTTCTATGTTTTATTTTTTGAGGAACTTCCATACTGTTTTCCATAGTGTTGCATCAATTTACATTCATATCAACAGCCTAAGAGGTATCTTTTTCTCCACATCCTCCCAATGCTTATTATTTGTTGTCTTTTCCATAGATGCTTTTAATATAATAATAGTTCTCCTTCCGATTTTCTCCCTGTTCGACACCTCCAACAAACTAACACTGTACCGTGGAAGGGCTTCTTACTTCCTGGCCTACAATGGCTTCATGTTTATGCTCAGACCAAGCACAGAATCAGGAATGTACCAAGGAACAAGTGCTGGATGACCCCTCTGCATTGACACCCTGCGAGACCCTGGGAAGTTCACCTCATCACCTTGAATCTCCATGACTTCCTCTGTAAGATGCTACCTTTGGAGTAAGTGGTCTCCAAAGACATGTCCACACTAAAATACTGCCATTGGTATTCTGCCAACCCCACTGAATCCTCCATTAATTGTACATTCCTCATCCATTCAGGCTATGTCCCCAGCCCCACACCATATAGATAAGTTACCATCTACTTCTATCAGGCTTCCTAGTCTAAACCAATAGGTTCAATTTCAGCACTTAATCTTGGCTCATCCTCCTTTTTTCTGCATGTGATAAACCCCACCTCTTTATCAGTCTAAATTCTGTACTTCCTTCAAGATCCATCTAAAATTCGACTTCTAGGAAACTTCCTCTGTCTATAGTGACATCCCCTTTATCCAAGCCCCTATAGCAAAATGCCATGCTGTCTTCCCAAGGCAGATGCTCTTAGAGGGGAAGGCCCACAGGGAAGTAACAAGGAACCTCCAAGTGAAGGGAGGGGAAGTTAAGTTTTAGACCTTTAAAAGTATGTGTTTGAGATAAACATTAAAAACCAGTTCTTTATGCTTTGCTTTAAAGTTACATGTATAAGTAATAGGGAGAAAATTTTACTCTTGATAATTACTGAAGGATTTTCCTTTACAAAAATACTGTATGAATTGTCAGAGATAAAGGAGATACTTTGAATGGATGAAACCCCAGAGAATATGCTCAAGTATCAACAGATAGATGCTTGGGTGCATGGTCAGGAGGATATTTCCTATTAACTATAAAACTTTCTTTTTTTTTTTTTTTGAGCACTGAAATGACTAGAATATTCCATTTTAACAGAATACCAGATGGGTCTTATCTCATCAAAATTTTTGACATAGTTCCAACCTGGGCACAATAGAGGAAAGGTAGCCTCCCATTCCAAGGAGAGATGTTAAACACACAAAGGGCTTAAAAAAAAAAAAGTGGGCACACTGACCTTGGGATTCCTAACCTCCCTGCATACCTGCAGCCTATTGAAGAGAAATATGAAAGGAGGCATACGTGAATATGGAAGTTGGGACCTACTTCCCAATTATAGAATTACACATATGTCATCCTGTTTGGGGGGAAAAAGTAGGATTCAGACTGTAATTAGATTGTCTCTGATAAGCTATAGGCCAAATAAGATAGGACAGTAGTTAAGAATATGCCCTTGGAATTATAAGGCCTGGATTCAAATTCTGGCCCTGCCATTTACTAACAGAGAACTTCAGGGAATTCATTTAAACTTCAAGAGCCTATTTCTTTATCCTTAAAAGTTCAGATAATAACAGTACCTACTTCATAAAGTTTTGTGAGGATTCAAAGATGTATCCTAGGTGGCTCAGTGGTAAAGAATCTGTCTGCACTGCAAGAGACATAAGCAATCTCTGAGTTGGGAAGATCACCTGGAGAAGGAAATGTCAATCCACTCCAGCATTCTTGCCTGGAGAATCCCATGGACACAGGAGTCTGGAAGGCTACAGTCCACAGGATCACAAAGGATTTGGACATGACTTAACGACTAATCAACAACAAAGAAGAACTGAGCCTGTCTCTTAGTAATGAGCTATTGCTGTGTGCCAGCCATTCAACCCCGCCAGCAGCAGAAACTTAGCTCAGAAAGACTTTCTTCTTCATCTCAACCACAAAGATTTATTCTTTATCTGAAAAATCCATTTTCTCTTTCAGATGAGTTTTTGCTTTCCAAGTAAACAACTGTAAATCTTAAGAACACATCTGGATCATAGTAGCTAGTAGACATAGTAGAAAGCAGGCATAAATGATGGGAAGTCTGTTTTGCACAATTTCCCTAAAATTTTGCAGCTAATGGGAAAATTAGCTGCAGTGGGAAAATCATCCCCTCTTTTAAACTGTTTCCTGATGCTATCAACAAGCAGATTTATCTTCCTATTTCTTCCTAAGTGTTGTATGTAAAGGTAAAAAATTTAGGAGAATAGGGAGCTGTGTGAAAAGTCACAAAATAAAAGCTCTCAGTCAGGAATCATGGGCTCATACAACTTCATTCTTAGGAAGGTGGTGCCCCTGTATAGACAAAAAGGGCTCTGCTGTTAATGATGACATCGTTGAGTTGAGTGCCTGTTCTGTTAGCCATCAACACCGTCCTCATTATATTTTTCCATGTCACCAGGAACTCACATTTTGCTGGGTTAGAGCATTCCTCTTGGTGCGGAGACTACACAGGCTGTCTCTTCTCTAACTTGGCTAATATTACCACAGATGGTTACTGTGGCCTTGGATGTCTTACAGCCAGACTCAAACCAGCTGAGCTAATTGGCTTAGACACTCTTAGGGATGGTGCAGGGACCCCACCTCTGGGATAACAGCACCCTATGTCTAAAGTGGCCTGTGGGAAATTTACAGGGTCATGATCATGTTATTTACATGCAAGTAGGAGAGGAAAATCCATTCTAGCAGGCTGCATTCTAACTGCAAATACCAGAAGTTATCAGTACACAAGAGGAAAGCCAAACAGTCTGCTAGCTTTTTCTCAGAATGCCTAGGAAAGTAAGCCAAATGCATAAGTGGTTATAAAGGGCTTGGGCAAAATCCTATGGCCCTTGGTATCAGACGTTTTCCTTATGCTAATTTTGCAGATAGCAGCTTTTGCCTAACATTTTCATGGTTAAACCAAGAACATATATATATATATGTATGTATATTTTTAGAGCTCTGTTTATATTGCAATCATCTCTCTGTGGAAGTCCTAGACTGGCCTTTTGGCTTCCTCAAAAGTCTTCTCTGACTCATTTGTTAACAACCAGAAGTTACCAGTAAATACTCAACTCTACCTTCTCCTGGTTCAAGTTTACATATGATGCATTTAGAGCAAGGTTCCAAGTCAGTCCATTGTCCTCTTTCATGTGTAGCTAAAAGTTAAAATTTAATTTTTTTTTTAATTTTCTGTGCACCAAAATTGTTTTTATTTGTAAGTTCTTGGCAAAATTTTCCCATGAAACCACCTGGCCTTGAGAATCTTTTGAAAATTTATTTGAATCAAATATTTAAGAGTATTCAGATATTCATTACATATTGAATGAGCTGAAGTAATTTTTTGTGGGGTTTTTTTGAGGTATTTGTTTCATCCCAGAGTTGTCAAATGTCTTTCTGTACAGTTGTTCATGACATTTCTTTATTATCTTTTTGTCTGCAGTATCTGTAGTGACATCCTTGGTTTCATCCTAATACTGGAAATGTGTCATTCCTCCTTTTTTATTTGTCAGTTGTACTGGAAATTTTTCAATGTTATTGGTCTTTTATAAAAGAACACCCTCTTTCTTTCAATGATTTTTCTCTCTTGCTTCTCTGTTTCCAATTTCACTGGTTTTTCTTATTTATTATTTCCTTCCTTCTACTGAAATTTAATTTTAAGGATTTCATTTAGCTTGCAGATTTGGGCAGTTTCATTAGCCTCAGTAGGAAAGGGTTGAAAGCTTTGTCTTTGGATAATTCACCTGGGTTCTTGGAGAAAACCGACAGTACAGATTGTAGGGGAAAAGTTGACCCACAGCGCCATCTCCTGGTATATCTTGTTTGTTACACAGGGTGAGAAACCGGGAACCTGATGAGCTGACACTTCTAATGAGTTTCAGGTCGTAAAAGTACATCAAGCTAATGCTGGTGTCAATGAATGGTCCTCAAAATACGGAAGTGTGAGTGTGGACTTCCCAGAAACCCCAAGAACATTTATTGGGCCAAGTATTAAAATTCACCAATGTGGTGTACACCCTGATACGCTGAAAGCTGGCAAGAGCAGACACATGTTAAAAGAGAAAGTGAGGGACTTCCCTGATGGGTGGTCCAGTGGTTGGGAATACGCCCTGCAATGCAGGGGGTGCAGGTTCTATACCTGGGTGGGGAACAGGAGCCCATGTGCCACGGAGCCACCAGGGGCAACTACTAAGCCACAACTAGCTAGTCCCTACACCACGTAATCCCTCATGACACAGTGAAGATCCTACATACTGCAACTAAGACCCAATGCAATCAAATAAATAAGCTCTTAAAAGGGGAGGCAGGGGTGCAAAAAGCCTCTGTAACAATGAGAGAAAGCGTCCAGGAGGATACCAACAGAGTATCAGTTATGATCATAAGCATAAAAAGAAAAAAAATGAGAAATAGTGAAAAGTGGAATGTATAAAGATAGCAACAGTATGGTGATTTCTTTTTTCCAGCATCACTTAATATTATGCTTTATTATGTGACCTCATTTTGTGACAGTGTATCATACTCACAGGAAACATTCCCCCACATAGAAGAAAAAAATGCAACCAACTCACATGTGGTGACCACTATCAATCTTGCCCAACAACCATTCTTTTCTTTCCCTAAGTCAGCTGCAGATCTTGTAAGGACCTGGACTCATGGGAGAGCATTAATCCAGTATCACTAATCACCAGAAATTTAACAGGCCAATGAACATCCCCTCCAACAGTCACTTCCAAACCTGGCTTAGACAGGTTTTTTAAAGAAATTTTCTTTTCCCTACTCAGATGTACTGCAACAGAAACTCTAGAGATGGAACTCAAGAAACTGCAAGTTCAAAATGCTGCCCCAGTGCTTCTAAAAAGCAGCCAGCCCATGAGTTCAAAATTGTGACCTCCTGGATGTTTCACAGCTGTATCTTGTTGAGAAAGGGAACGCACAGTGGATAAAATCCCTGCCTCCAGGAGATGTAGCTTTGGTTCCAGATCATCAAGGGTAAGCAAGTTTTACTGCAAGTGTTTGCTTTTGGTTAGCTGGTTTTCTTTGAGGCAGACTATTTTCAAATGAAGAAATAGCCCAATTTGTATATAATCTATGGCTGATTTCTTTCCAAATCTTTTCTCTATGAACTATGAAAGTTATGATCATTTTATTGTTCACCAAAGTCTAAGTCACACTGGTTTTTCTTATTTATTATTTCCTTCCTTCTACTGAAATTTAATTTTAAGGATTTCATTTAGCTTGCAGATTTGGGCAGTTTCATTAGCCTCAGTAGGAAAGGGTTGAAAGCTTTGTCTTTGGATAATTCACCTGGGTTCTTGGAGAAACCGACAGTACAGATTGTAGGGGAAAAGTTGACCCACAGCGCCATCTCCTGGTATATCTTGTTTGTTACACAGGGTGAGAAACCGGGAACCTGATGAGCTGACACTTCTAATGAGTTTCAGGTCGTAAAAGTACATCAAGCTAATGCTGGTGTCAATGAATGGTCCTCAAAATACGGAAGTGTGAGTGTGGACTTCCCAGAAACCCCAAGAACATTTATTGGGCCAAGTATTAAAATTCACCAATGTGGTGTACACCCTGATACGCTGAAAGCTGGCAAGAGCAGACACATGTTAAAAGAGAAAGTGAGGGACTTCCCTGATGGGTGGTCCAGTGGTTGGGAATACGCCCTGCAATGCAGGGGGTGCAGGTTCTATACCTGGGTGGGGAACAGGAGCCCATGTGCCACGGAGCCACCAGGGGCAACTACTAAGCCACAACTAGCTAGTCCCTACACCACGTAATCCCTCATGACACAGTGAAGATCCTACATACTGCAACTAAGACCCAATGCAATCAAATAAATAAGCTCTTAAAAGGGGAGGCAGGGGTGCAAAAAGCCTCTGTAACAATGAGAGAAAGCGTCCAGGAGGATACCAACAGAGTATCAGTTATGATCATAAGCATAAAAAGAAAAAAAATGAGAAATAGTGAAAAGTGGAATGTATAAAGATAGCAACAGTATGGTGATTTCTTTTTTCCAGCATCACTTAATATTATGCTTTATTATGTGACCTCATTTTGTGACAGTGTATCATACTCACAGGAAACATTCCCCCACATAGAAGAAAAAAATGCAACCAACTCACATGTGGTGACCACTATCAATCTTGCCCAACAACCATTCTTTCCTTTCCCTAAGTCAGCTGTAGATCTTGTAAGGACCTGGACTCATGGGAGAGCATTAATCCAGTATCACTAATCACCAGAAATTTAACAGGCCAATGAACATCCCCTCCAACAGTCACTTCCAAACCTGGCTTAGACAGGTTTTTTAAAGAAATTTTCTTTTCCCTACTCAGTGTACTGCAACAGAAACTCTAGAGATGGAACTCAAGAAACTGCAAGTTCAAAATGCTGCCCCAGTGCTTCTAAAAAGCAGCCAGCCCATGAGTTCAAAATTGTGACCTCCTGGATGTTTCACAGCTGTATCTTGTTGAGAAAGGGAACGCACAGTGGATAAAATCCCTGCCTCCAGGAGATGTAGCTTTGGTTCCAGATCATCAAGGGTAAGCAAGTTTTACTGCAAGTGTTTGCTTTTGGTTAGCTGGTTTTCTTTGAGGCAGACTATTTTCAAATGAAGAAATAGCCCAATTTGTATATAATCTATGGCTGATTTCTTTCCAAATCTTTTCTCTATGAACTATGAAAGTTATGATCATTTTATTGTTCACCAAAGTCTAAGTCCAGAAAGGAAAAATGACTTGGATGATGGGGAGTGAGGTGCATGGTTACCCAAGAAAGAAACCCTTCTGCTCCAAGACTGGGTAACTCTGGAACATTAACTGTGCCAATGAGCTAGCAGGCATCTCGTGGAGCAAGACTGGAAGTTAGAAGATTAATAAGTGCACTTGTGGCAACTTCGGAGTGAGTTAATAAATGGTGGAGCTAAGATGGGAAGTGAAAGGAAGCATGTTTTCTTCAAAGTGATCTGTGAATCCCATTTCTAAGAAAAAGCCACCCTAAATACCCTCATGGAAATTCACCTGTCCCACTCTGAATTTATCCCACTCTCGCATTCTTTATCAGAGTCCTGTATCACAGTATTAGAGTTGATCGGGTGGTATGTATCTTAATTCCGTGTCAACACATTCCAATCTGCCCAGGGGACAGACTTGTATTCTCACCTTTTCATGCCCTGATGCACCTAGAAGAGAACTTTACCCACAATTGAAACTTATATTAGCTACATTTTTGAGAGAAACTGGTGACTGATTTGGTCAAAGAGCAAGGCTATATGGCCAGTGTCGGTGATTAGAACCAACACTTCATTTAAAACAGAGATATAATTCCTAATGGTAGAAATTACAAAAAAAAAAAAAAAACAGAACAGATAGCTGCAGTACATGTTGTCACCAGTCCACTCTAAGAATCCTTTTGGCTGTGACCTCTTGGCCCTGACTGAAGGAGAAATGTGAGTCCAGGACGGTCTCCCCAGAAGTGCGTCCTCAGCTGGACAAAAAGCAAAGCAGGAATTATGGGACCAGAAGAAGCCTCTAGATTTCCCACCATATGCCTGAAATCTCACAACTCACCCTTCTGAGAGTGAGACACAAAGGGCTGTATTGGTGATAGACAGGGAGGCCTGGCGTGCTGCGACTCATGGGGACGCAGAGAGTCGGACACGACTCAGCGACTGAACTGAACTGAACTGACGTGGATGGTGAGGGCTCTCTGAGGTTCCTAGGAAGGAGAATGGAATAGACTTTAAAAAGAGACTGAAGGCCATGGCCTCCTAAAAGCGAAGGTGTTTTGTTTAAAATATATACCTATATATATTGTTCATTTTTGTTGCACTGGGTCTTTGTTGCTGAGCACGGCCTTTTCTCTAGTTGCAGATAGCAGGGCACTAGCGACCCATTCCAGTACTCTTGCCTGGAAAATCCCATGGATGGAGAAGCCTCGTGGGCTGCAGTCCATAGGGTCGCAAAGAGTTGGACACGACTGAGCAACTTCACTTTCACTTTTCATTTTCGTGCATTGGAGAAGGAAATGGCAACCCACTCCAGTGTTCTTGCCTGGAGAATCCCAGGGACAGAAGCCTACTAGGCTGCCGTCTATGGGGTCACACAGAGTCGGACACAACTGACATGACTTAGCAGCAGCAGCAGACAGCAGGGACTATTCTTGGTTTCTGTGCTGAGGTCTCTTGTTGTGGTGGCTTCTCTTGTTGCGGAGCACAGTCTCTAAGCACACCGGCTCAGTAGTTGTGGTCGTGGATCCTAGAGCACAGGCTCAGAAGCTATGGTGCAGGGGTTCAGTTGTTCAGCAGTATGTGGAGTCTTCCCAGACCAGGAATCAGACCCTCGTCCCTCGCATTAGTAGGCAGATTCTTAACCACTGTTCCACCACGGAAGTCCAGCCAAAGTGTTTTTACTGTGAAAGAAGCTCAGAGAGGGGAGGGGTTCTGTTGAATGATCTGCTAAAACTTTCTACTTGTCTGCTTCTGCTCATGCTGGTGAGAAAGGACAAAAGGAGGAGGAAGTCTCCTACAAATCAGAAATACAGAAGGGGCAAAACAGAGAAAGAAGCTTTATAGCCAGAAATACTGTCGGTGTTTTTCTCGTCAGTGAAAACATTTGAGTAGCTTATATATGTACCAGTAGTCCATTTTACAGAACACTATTTTCATTTTATTCCATTTCTTTCCAGAGTCTCTGCTAAGCTATAAGACCTTGGCTGTAGCCCTGTTAATCAATCTACAAGCACATGTTCTAAGTCATTAGTTTCAGAATGAGCTCATTTATTACAAACTCATACTATAGCTATGCTCCTCCACACATTAAGCAAACCTAATGTGTGTAAAAATTTAGATTTACACCTGCTGTAAATTAGGGAGATGTAGCCCTGTTTAAAAAATAAGTATGCACTTTAAAAGAGGATTTATCACAGCTCCTTTGAAACTGTGAGTTTATGATACAAGTTGAAGGCAACTTTTGGTTACAAAGAGCTCATACTCCAGAGTGTGACAGCTGAGTTCTTTGTGAGCTCTGCTAATTGTGAGCTCTCACTGTGAGCCTTAGGGCAAATGAGGCAACCTCTCTCTGCTTCCGTGTCTTTATCCATAAAAAGGAGATACACACAGGTCTTGGCACTGTGCCTGGCCCTCCTCTACTGCAGAAAGTGTGGCACAGTGCTGTGAGGGCCAGATGAGGGGGCAGGGCTTGAACTAGGTAGAAAATCTGACACTAAATAGAAATTTATTTTCTCCAGAAAGATCCCATCATAATGGTCATATGTCTTTTTGAAAAGCAAATAAAAGTCATTCTATTGAGAGCTGCAGGAAAACAAGGGCTATTATTTAGATGCTGCTGCTGCTGCTGCTAAGTCATGTCAGTCGTGTCCGACTCTGCGACCCCATAGACGGCAGCCCACGAGGCTCCCCCATCCCTGGGATTCTCCAGGCAAGAACACTGGAGTGGGTTGCCATTTCCTTCTCCAATGCATGAAAGTGAAAAGTGAAAGTGAAATCTCTCGGTTGTGTCCGACCCTCAGTAACACCATGGACTGCAGCCCACCAGGCTCCTCCATCCATGGGATTTTCCAGGCAAGAGTACTAGAGTGGGGTGCCATTGCCTTCTCCGTATTTAGATACAGATTTTTCCATTTTATTTTCATCTTACTTTCTCTGGCATCAAATTGATAGGCTCTTCCCAGCTACCTCAGAATCAATCCAACCCAGCTAAGAGGAGAAGAAAGTTTCCACATCAGGAAAACCATACAAATCACATTTCTGATTAGTTGCTGTATTTCTTCCCATCAGGAATGAAGACAAATAGATGGTGGGTTGCTGAGTGGTAGACAGTTGATCAATAGATGGTTAATGAGTTGCTCCTCAAACAATACTAAATGATAATCATATCTAATTTCTATGCATAAAAAAGTCATGCTTTCTGGTCTTACACATGTTAGTGGTAATCTTATGGCTGAAAAAACAATGATCATAAAAATTATTCCTTTCATTGTAAGCTGGTCAATTTAAAGCTAACTGTAGGGGGACAGTCCTAACATAGCTGAGGAATAGGACAAGGAGACCACTTTCTCCCTCACAAATTCATCAAAAGAACATTTCAAGGCTGAGTAAATTCCACAAAACAACTTCTGAATGCTGGCAGAGGACATCAGGCACCCAGAAAAGCAGATCACTGTCTTTAAAAACAGGTAGGAAAAAATTAAAAAGACAAAAAAGTAGGGAGGGAGCTCTGTCCCAGGAAGGGAGTCTTAAAAAGAGAGAAGTTTCCAAACACCAGGAAACACTCTCGCTGCTGAGTCTGTGGCAAGCCTTGGAAGCACAGAGGGCAACATAACAGGGAAGAAAAATAAATAAATAATTAAAACCAACAGATTACGAGCCCAACAGTAACTCCCCAGTGGAGAAGCAGCAGAGATGCCTGCATCCACCACTAGCAAGTGGGGGCTGGGCAGGGAGGAGCAGGCTGCAGTGCTTTTTAAGAATCAGACCGGAATGTCCCGAGTGTAACCAGAGTGAACTAACTTGGGCTAGCAAACCAGATTGTGGGATAGCCACCACGTGAAAAGCTTTAATATAAGACAACCACCAGGACCACGCACAGAACAAAGGATGGAATAGAAATAGTTGGCTGCAGACCATCCCTCTCCAGTGACAGGCAGTCAGAGCCGTAAGGGCTGGAAAGGGGCAATTGCAGCCCCATAGGGACTTTACCTGCCAAACTGCAAGCAGGCTTCTTTGCTAAGACTTCTTGGGGTTCTGGACAGTCACCATCTGCCTCAGAAGGGGCGCCAGCAGTACACCCAGAAAACTGAGCAGCAGGACAGGAAGGCGATAAGTCGCAGCAGCCAGGCTCACCAAACACCTGAGCTACTTGGACCTGGGAAGGGCACAAAATGCAGGCCCAGCCGAATCTGCGCCTGTGAGGGCTACCTGAGAGCTGAGCCTGAGCGGCTTAGACTGGGGAGGTGCATGCAGCCCAGGGCCAGCTTCAGACGGTTCCCGGCGGAGCAACGTAGAGCCTGAGAGGTGTGTGCCGTGAGCATGCATGGCTGAGACGCTGCAAGCACACGCCAGGGTTCTTTGTTTGCAGCATCCCTCCTTCCCCACAGTGCGACTGAACAAGTGAGCTTAAAAAAAAAGGGTCCACCACCGCCCCCCTTGTGTCAGGGCAGAAATCAGACACTGAAGAGACCAGCAAACAGAAGAAGCTAAACAGAGGGAACCGCCATGGAAGTGACCCCACACGGCCCACAATGCCAGAGAAAGTCCCAGAAATATCTTTACTATTTTTATGATCATTCGCTCTCTCGCTCTCTCTTTTTTTTTTTTTATGTTGCTGTTTGATTGTTTTTTTCTTCTTTTCTTTTTATTCTTTTTTTTAACTTTTTAAAAATTTTAAGTCCTCTATTTCCCCTTTAGTTTTTATTTTTATAACCTACTATTACTTTTCAAAAAAAAAAGACCCTATTTTTAAAGTAAACGCGGTATTTTGAATGGAAGTGACCCCACACGGCCCACAACGCCAGAGAAAGTCCCAGAAATATCTTTACTATTTTTATGATCATTCGCTCTCTCGCTCTCTCTCTTTTTTTTTTTTATGTTGCTGTTTGATTGTTTTTTTCTTCTTTTCTTTTTATTCTTTTTTTTAACTTTTTAAAAATTTTAAGTCCTCTATTTCCCCTTTAGTTTTTATTTTTATAACCTACTATTACTTTTCAAAAAAAAAAAAGACCCTATTTTTAAAGTAAACGCGGTATTTTGTGTGTGTGTGTGGTGGTTGTTGTTTTTTAACAATCCTTATGAGT